>QXVZ01034437.1:0-25880 GCA_008931825.1 Phallusia fumigata
GATCGCAGAAGAAAAAATGCTTCCCCCAATGCTTAACTATGAAACCATACATTTGACTGTGAGATAATCCACAGTGAAGTGATGGTGGGCAGCAACCGAGACACGTATGTATATCACTGTACACCAGACATGTGTCTAATCAGCGCAGCCATTTTGTGTACGGGGCCACGCGCGACATTTTGCTTTGTGTTAGTTGCAGTCACAAACATTAGGCGTGTATATAGGAGTGTGGCGAAATCGCTGCTTAACTTGGATGCTTTTAAGCTTCTCTTAAATTTAAATGTATTCAGTCTGACTCTCAGTGGGACGTCTTTACCTTGTCATTGCGCCTCTGGATTTGCAGATGACAATTTGTACATTTATTTTACGTGTTTTCGTAAACCCGGTTCAGATCGTTCAGGTTTGTTACGTTTCTGTTGCCTTGTTTCCTTACATTTACTTCTGAAAATTCTTTTCTTGACATTTGTCGGGCGTTTTAATTTTGCTAATTATTTTTGAGGTTATTTTGTGACATGCAAAATTGTTTAGTTAAAACTAGGTGGACCTTTACACGAGAGAAAGTCCGTTTGATTCAAAATCACTAAAACAGTTTTTAATTCATCGCGGAATTCGGCTCGTACGTTGGTGGATTTGAACCAGTTTAATATTTTTACGCTCATGCAAAATCTATGGCTTATTTCAATGCTTTTCTCACATTTACATTTTCTGAATGAAACAAGTGTTTTCTTATCACGAAACATTTATGTTCGAACCGTTTTCGAAGCTGTAAGTGAGACACCGGCAACATGTTGCAAGCTTTTGTTTTGGAATTGCAGTACAATCAAATGTGGCTCCAGAATTTAACCATTCTGGTCGTTTTTTTCAGTATTGAGACTTAAAATTAACTCACAAGCGTTTATTGCAATGCTTTCGTTTGTGTACAGTTTCTGCCTGGTTTGTTGTGACCTGGTAAATTGAGATGAGTTTTCGTCTTAATTAAACATGAATCCATACGCGCGTCGCGACAAAACATGAGGAGTTCCTCCTGTTAGACTGTTTTCGGTACCAGTAAGCGTTAAAAACCCGGAATTTGCCAGCAAAGGCACTGGAATCACCTCTCATTGCTCCTACCGTGTTGTTTTATTGCATTACCGTCATAACACATGGCAATTTACCCATTTGAACCACCAACAATCATATCTGCGCAAAAATGCTGTTCAGCTTTATAAACGCAATTATAATGAATGTTGTATAAATGTTTGATGTACTAATAAATGTGTGTGGTGGCATTTGTTTCTTCCTTGCACAGCCTTAATTGACAAGGTGTGATAGCCATTGTCATTGTAGATCCTCCCCTTAACGTCCAAAATAAATAAGTGATTTCTTGCCACCCTCTTTACATCTTAAACAAGAGTTCGGCAACCTTTTAAACGCAGCGTGCCTGTGTACAAATTATGTCCTAGTGTAAATGACTACTCGCGCCATGTTGATGACGTCATTGCTTTATGTTTCTGCGTTTAGTGGGCAAATCGTTACAATCCGCAAAACACGCGCTCTCTGTCACTCGCTGCGGCAGTTGCACTTCATTTCACGATAAAAAACAAAGAGTTCGCACAACTTGTTCACAAAACGTATTTTGACACGAACTAGTGAATCACTTTCCGTGCCAAGGGGTGGCCAATAACAACTCTAAATTATTTTGAGGGCTTATTGTTTTCAAATATAGGGTAACATGTTTGCAAGACATCAAAGACAAACAAGAATTGTTTTGGAAAAAGCAGCAGACACTCTCTGAAACTTATGATGGCTTAAATTAAACTTATGGTGGCTTAAATTAAATAAATCTAAATATGGAGCAGACTTTGACCTGCAGTTTATGTCTTTTGGAAGTAAAGTATGTAAATGATATTAAGTTACAATGCAAAGACTGTACGTATCTACAATAGTAGTAAAATGAACTAAGATACTTTAAAAAAGTATGTGCGTGTGCTTTTGTAAAGACTATGCTACAACCTACTAACGTTGCCATTCGCAGTGTTGCTTTCAGTAAAAACAAATGCCTTTAGTATGAAAGTAAATGCGAATACAAGGTAGAAAAGTTGTTGATGCAAACAGTAAATTGACTTGGTAAATTTAACATATGTCGTATCAAAATAAGTCAGGTTATTTGGTAAATTTCTGATCAAGCGTTCATCAGCACCAATCACACAACTCGGTTGATGCCACGTGACTGGCAGTTTCGCATGACTGATTAAAATTATTCTCAGCACACCACAAACGAAAGTCAATGCACCGATTCTTGACACATAATTAACACTGAAGATACTTTTAGAGAGGATTAAAATGAAACAAACAAATTTTAATTAGGTAGAAAATTGCAAAAAATTACTTGTATCTATTTTAATCGGTCGCCCCAGCTATAATATCTCAAAATATTTGGCTCTCACTCACAATCAACAGCAAAGGATGANATGACAAAGTTCCAAAACTTCAAGCTTACATTTAAGAAGGCAAAAAACACTGATTTTGAAAAAATATTACATGTAACATTTTCATGCATTTGTTTGATAAAAATAGAGCAGCAAGTTTTTAACAAAACACGAAAACACTCTTTTTCATGTGGCATTTAAGTACATCAGTTAAAACCCATCACAAAATGTAATTTGTAACACACACAGGTTTCTATACTGGCAAGAATTTTGAAATTTTATTGGTATACTATGTTTTGTAACACAAAAAAATTGTTACAGTCGATATTCTAATGCTTTTGATGAAACATAAAGAGCCTAACATTAAGCAGTTTGGCTCCTAACATTCTATTCACGTCGTCGGTTTCTAGTGGTTGCTGTTCACTTTCGGACCGTTCGGATGCAAATGTTGCATGAAAAAGTGTTGGCGTAACAGTAATTTTGTCATAGGGGGCTTTTAGAAGCAAAATGTCCAGATCCAGAGCTTCGGAGACCTATAAAGGTTTACCAAAATGGCAACGTAAGACAAAAATTTCAATCTTATAAACACAAGAATTGTATTTTTACAGTATATACATTAGCGAGGAAGCAAAACTTGTAAAAATAAATACTGGGAAATGCAGGAATACCTTTCATTTTGTGGAGTTTATGGAACCATTGATAAAATGATAGTACTACATTGAAAGAAGCAGTGAATAGCACGGAACCCTAATAAACTATGATTTTTGTTGTGTTTTACTGTAAAAGTACACAGAAAGAACAGAAAGAATTGGGGCCCAAAAATACCTTTGATTTTAGTTGAAGCTGAAAACTAAGTTTTCTGTCAGCGGAAATGGTCGGATTTGAGGGGTGCCTTTCTACAGCCGATACATACGCCTAAAAAACACAAATATGTTAGTGTTACATCACCAAGTGACAAAAAAAAATTAAATTTCCAATTCTAAAAATGCAAATTTCCTTAGAGCATAAATTGGTACACGACCTTCAACACCCAGGCTTGCCCGAGAAGATGGAATCGGTTTGAAGCGTAGAAAAGTTTTGTGACAAAGTCATCGGTGCGATATGGTTGCAGTTGTACTTCTGTGTATGCGATGTTTTCACAGCTCAACAGGTTCGTGATGTTGTGAAGTAGAGAAACCTAGCAAAACATTTATTTCTTTAGATACACAATTTATAGTTTGAAATAGCAATTTCAAAAGATACAAGCCAGTACTTGTGTGTAAAAACGTTTCCCATTTGATGCTTTTGGGCCTGTGGGTCAACCAATGAGTGAACTGGGGTAAAAAGTCTCTAGTGCACAACTTCAAATGTCTATTGATTTTGCGACAAAATTTAAAGTAAATTGTGTTACCCATGTTTGAAATTTGTGTGAAAAAAGGTCCTTTTAATGAACACAGTCCTTAATCTTGTTAAGTACACAGAAGACCGGACAATCATTTCGAAATACAGAATATATTCCANGCCAATATTATCGCAACATGCAAAATGGGACTTCCTTCTGCGTTGTTTAATGAATGAAACTAAATTGGCATCGCTTGTACAAGTTTGGTGTAAACAAGTCTTTAGAAATCCCTGTGCCAATGCAAGCAACATGTTTTTAAAGCAAGAATAATAATGAAATTTCTGGGGTGGCAGTATTGACTTTTTGTTATGGCTTCCACCCTAGAAATTTCCAGTGTTGTGGTTGCGACCCCAGGAATCGACGCCCATGATGCCAAGTATAGCTAAAAGCTGAAGTGGAAAAAACACGATGTGACCCAATTTGATGGTTATAAAAAAACAATGATCTCTGGAATGTGCAAATGCTACATGTATTTTGTGTTTTTTAATTTGTTCATTTACTCATTTAAAATATTTTAACTGTCTGGTAGTTCTTGCCCACACTGGCACAGCCCACCATCCAAATAGAAATAAATATGTCCTGTAAAGCAAAAAACAAATCTTCATTTCAAGAACACTGTTGTCATTTTCATAAGGCAGTGCTTATAAAGCAACGGCACGTTAAGTCCATTGCATTGGCTTGTCTTTTCAAAACTTTTCAAAAGCTGTTAGCTGAAAATAGAATTGTTTAAATCAAAGGTGCATTAGTGCAGAAATTGTCCTGAACCACGGATACTTAATACAGACGATTCCAGTTTCGAATAAACTATAATAGAGCTGAAGCTTACAGCACACTCAAATCAGTCTGTGTATTTCTTATTGCGAAAAATAAAATCGATTTCGCCAAACAAATGGCATCATCAGTTCTAAACGATTTTTTATTCGCAATAAGAAATACACAGACTGATTTGAGTGTGCTGCAAGCTTCAGCTCTATTATAGTTTATTCGAAACTGGAATCGTCTGTATTACCACCCGTGGTTCAGGACAATTTCTGCACTAATGCACCTTTGATTTAAACAATTCTATTTTCAGCTAACAGCTTTTGAAAAGTTTTGAAAAGACAAGCCAATGCAATGGACTTAACGTGCCGTTGCTTTATAAGCACTGCCTTATGAAAATGACAACAGTGTTCTTGAAATGAAGATTTGTTTTTTGCTTTACAGGACATATTTATTTCTATTTGCATGGTGGGCTGTGCCAAGGTGGGCAAGAACTATCAGACGTTTAAAAATTTTTAAATGATTAAATGAACAAATGAAAAAAACACAAAATATATGTAGTATTTGTACGTTCCAGAGATTATGGCCCAGAGTTTGAAGCAAAAGTGACGAAAATAAACTTTGTGTTAACTGGTCTTGGAGAAATGCACAACAAAAATTGAATTGACTAAAATCAGTAACTTGTATTGCCATCAGTAAATGGCTTTGCAGCTAGGGATGTACAAAGTAGAATAGCTGGCTATTCTAGAAAAGTTGTTTCGAATCCAAGTCTTATAATTAATTTTGGAAGGATGACATACAAAATTGTATGTAACAACAATTTCTAGAGTGGCAGCCATAACAAAAAGTCAATACTGCCGCCCAAGAAATTTCATTATTATTATTGCTTTGAAATAATGTTGCTTGCATCGGCACAGGGATTTCTAAAGACTTGTTTACACCAAACTTGTACAAGGCAAGCGATGCCAATTTTGTTTCAACAACGCAGAAGGAAGTCCCATTTTGCGCGTCGCGATAATATTGGCGATAACAGAGATTATACTAACGTTATGAACCAACAGGCGACCGTTGTGTAATTTGATCACATGTCAAACCGCTTGAATTTGATCATTTCGTCACCCTACAGGAAAACAAATTTGCTAAAAAATCGACGCCTATGCTTGGCATTCACATTGCATTCAGAAACAGTTTTTTTCTTTTGTTGAGTTTATAATAAGTCTGCCATTGTACAGCTTGGTGTTAGCGCTTTTTTATGAATATTTCCCTATTTGGCATGTGATTAAATTTTGGCTATCTTTTTCCCTTGGGGTAGTTACATAACAGAAAGCTGATTGACTGTCCGNCACCCTACAGGAAAACAAATTTGCTAAAAAATCGACGCCTATGCTTGGCATTCACATTGCATTCAGAAACAGTTTTTTTCTTTTGTTGAGTTTATAATAAGTCTGCCATTGTACAGCTTGGTGTTAGCGCTTTTTTATGAATATTTCCCTATTTGGCATGTGATTAAATTTTGGCTATCTTTTTCCCTTGGGGTAGTTACGTAACAGAAAGCTGATTGACTGTCCGATTAATGAAATCAATTTTGAAATTTCAGTCTTACATAATACACAAATTACAAGTTACACAACAGCATTTGTTATCAGATAAGGAAATGGTCAAAATGATGTAGAATATATCAGGAATTTGTGACACATTGTTACATTACGCAACTGATAATGGTAAAACTATGATGGCTGAGCGGTTCTAAACAAATTTAAACTCCCTAAGTGACAAAAAAATTTTACAATTTAATTCAGCACAACTGCGATAGGACAGGTAGCCTAACGGACTCATTACAAGCATAATGCCCTAAGATTACATTGTTGCACTCATCAAGGATAACAAACTAAAATAAAATGTGACAAAATTTTATTTTGGTTAGCTATCGAAATAAAATTTGCATTTGATATGAAAAAAATTTGCACAAAAATTCACCTGCAAGTGACTATTCTTTCTGTACATTCGTGTTTTTCATGAGCATTTATCGAACTTCGTGGAAAAATTGCATAGCATGACGTGCATTTGGTCGGCAATTCCGAAATCGCTTTCTCCACTGCTAAGTTTCGGGTACAAGAATTTCTGCTTATTTCCACTCGACAAGAAGGACAGGATGCCTACAAAATTGCAAGGGTGAAAAACGGGTAAATCGAACCAAAAGTCACAAAATCCTGTTAAATACTTTGCACTGTATCAACAATCAAAATAGAAAAATTCTAGATGGCATTGTTAAATATTGCTGTTTTTTAATTTTTAGCTTATAGGGCCTGTGGTTAACAGTGAAAAATATGTGTCCCCTTTCATGAAAGGAGAAGTATCTTAAGAATGGACTTAATACAATGCTATATTGCCATGAAAACGTCTGACGCATTTCGCACACAACAACAGTGTATCAGCTATGATCACAAAACAANGAAGTATCTTAAGAATGGACTTAATACAATGCTATATTGCCATGAAAACGTCTGACGCATTTCGCACACAACAACAGTGTATCAGCTATGATCACAAAACAAGGGTTTAAACATTTTATCTCATTTTTTTTATCACAAGGGAGTTTCCATAAACCATATAGCTGCAGCATATTCAACCTCGATCCAACAATCGTGCCCTTAACCATTTGCGCTTCATAACATTCTAAGGTTGCCCAGCTATTTCCTGCTTGGAGATTGATTTACGGATCCCCTTAAATGTTGTTGGAATTCATATGTTGGATGCACACTCGTTTTTAAGCCTTATTTAGGCAACTTTTGAAACTGTGTATGTGATCAAAAGGACTGTGGAGATTTTGTCAAATTCGCAGCACCAGTGTTAACTTACCGGTTCATCTTTCAGTCTTGCGTCAGCCAGCAAATGGTGAAAACAAGCAACACACATTAGATGACCGTGACAGCATTGCATGCATGTCGCTGTCGGAAGGTCGAGACACACCTAAAAACAACAAAAGTATCAACTAAAAATACACGTATAATGTAAAACGCTTTACATTTTTGGGCTCTATGGGTTAACCAATGGGTCAACAGAAGTAACAAGTTGCATTGTACTACTTCAGATACCCATCTATCATATGTGCAAAATTTAACTTTTTCTTAACCAAACCATGGAAACTTATGTCAGACAAAAAACAAAAATAAACTAGAAGGGTGGCTTTCACCATATTGCCATTCTATATTTATTTTAATTCCGAGACCATTAGTAATTTGACCCTTTTTAGGGGGGTTGGGGGGTGACCACTGGGGCTATGGGGTTAAACTAAACTCATGTTACACCGCCTTGATCCCATCTACCAGCTGTGAAAGTTTCATCCAAATCCATCAAACATTTTATGACAAAAGTGCATGGACAAGCTGCAGGGGAGAAAAAATAAACTTTCTTCTTTAAATCATCTCGATTAATGTCAACTGAAGTTTATAGCTAAATACATTATAAGCAAAAGAGTTCAACGGTGGGCAAACTATGTCTCTCGAGCCACATGCATCTCGCCGGCATGTTTTTTGTGGCTCTTCTAAACGAACAGTAATATCCTGAATTGATACAGAGTTGTTACCTCATATTTCGAGTTTGTTTCCTGTATCAATGTTATACCTATTGTGACGTAACATTGCAGTGTGACAACAAGTCAAATGAACACTTGGGAGAATGAGTTCACTCAGCTTTATCGCCACATTGTCAAGATTTTAAAACACTAGCAAATCAAACAAAAACGACTCTTCCATTTAACAAGTTTGCCCACCCCTGGTATAAATTAACTAATATCTTATCTAAACTAATATCTAAGTTAAATCAAGATTAAAAAAATAAAAAAGCCTATTTGAACATGAACAAATATAAATAGTATTGTTTATTCCAGAGAAGAAATATGCCTCTACCAAAAGCACCCAATAATCATTTTAAATGTATTGTTTCCTTGTGAGTTCCTGTGCCCGGACCAAGTTATAATGTGTAATTACCAATATAAACACTGACAGCTTGCTATACGATGGTCACCAAATACAAAGGGTGTTTAATAACAGGAAACGCCTATTACATACTGCATATAGCCAATGTATGCACACATGTACAAAATAGCTGCAGCCACAAGGCAGAACAACTGGTGTAACCAGAAAATATATTGCACTGTAAATAATTATGACCCTTTTGTGAGCCGTCGTTACATAACTCGCTGTAGTAAACATGTAGGTATGATTTATTTATGATATATTTGAAATAATGCTTGGCAAAGGCTGGTCCTGCAAATGTGCAATTCATGACAATTATGCCAAGACTAAAATAAAATACCCTTTAAAATACTGGTATCTCATATCTATACATGTAATGCATCAGACAAATTAAGAGATTGCTTCCAATGGCTTATTCACATCAATGCAACATGCAAATATGATATGCAATGAAGTTGACAATTTTTTTAAACTGGATTCCTTTGTTAGGGCTTCAGTAGTTTTTATCTGCTGTATCTGGTTGGTATAATACGTCATGAGGAAGACTAACCATAAAATAAATAAAAAAACAATTGAATTAGTTATGACATTATTTGGTGCTTAGCCTTCTGACTAAGTCATTGAAATGCTGGTATAATCACAGCACATTTCCCCTTTGTGATTCTTATGATGCATCAGCTTATCAACAAAACACAATGTAAAGATGTTGTAGGTGCAGTGCAATTTTATCTTGATCGAACAATTGTGCCCTATACTTTTTGCTCACAACCTTGTAACATTTTCCAACTAACTCCGTTTTTTTGTAATTTTTTTTTTGTTCTATTATCTTCACTGTTTCTTAGGCAACAAGGCATTTTATAAGCAGGATGCTGTGATTTTACACAGCCTTATAGAAAGGTCAATGCATAATTAGGGTATAAAATATTCATTACAAGAGTCTATACGTAATCAGTTCAATAAATCATTATCGGTAAAGACTTTTCTGGTGTAGTTTACTAGTTTGTAACAAAGTACGACTTAACAAAACAAGCGATTATCTATACAGCGGGTGGAAAATGGTATACTATGGGCAGCGGTACTGTACTACAACCTGTTAACTATACACACACTGCAAAATCATAAAATGCTGCTATTAAAAATTTGACGAATGTTCAATGTAAGGGCCTTTAAGGGCCTAGAATACAAAGTCGTGCATTCAAAGATGCAAAGTTGTGTATTCATAGTTGGCATAAAATTTGTTTTTTTATTTTTAATGTGCAAAAACAGAGAATGAATATGTTGTACTCATATTATGTCCGCTGTCGAGCTACCTACTCCATCGTAATTATGTTTGATCCTTTTGTATTAATTTGTTTGGCTTACAGAAATTCGCCGACTGTTAATTGACCCATAAGTTTCTACTGGCTTTTAATAATGTCAACAATGCTCCCAAATCGGGGAAACAGAAGTTTCAGAAAAGGCATGAGAGCCCACAACCTTGCAAGCACAAAGCCGTTATTCACTTGGACAAGTTAGTGGCTGAAATTTTTTGAAAAAGCTTCGGAGTTTTACAATAAAAACATACAAAACAGGACTTACTGAACAGCTGAGAATGTGGTTTAATCTGTCTTCAAGCTTTTTCGTACTCGTGTTAATCTTCTCCATTTTCTGCTTTTTGTGCGGANTACCTACTCCATCGTAATTATGTTTGATCCTTTTGTATTAATTTGTTTGGCTTACAGAAATTCGCCGACTGTTAATTGACCCATAAGTTTCTACTGGCTTTTAATAATGTCAACAATGCTCCCAAATCGGGGAAACAGAAGTTTCAGAAAAGGCATGAGAGCCCACAACCTTGCAAGCACAAAGCCGTTATTCACTTGGACAAGTTAGTGGCTGAAATTTTTTGAAAAAGCTTCGGAGTTTTACAATAAAAACATACAAAACAGGACTTACTGAACAGCTGAGAATGTGGTTTAATCTGTCTTCAAGCTTTTTCGTACTCGTGTTAATCTTCTCCATTTTCTGCTTTTTGTGCGGAGGGTCATCAGATGTTTCTTGAAGGTGTTTTACAGCCGACATGTCGGATGATGTCATTTCTTGTGCCATGTTTTTGTTTACTTACTTACTTACACCTAAGAGTTCTGACCAAGCAAAATATTAAGTTTAAGCAAATCTTTTTTAGTTTGTCAAAAAAAATTCATTGTTCTGACAGTTGCAAATCAATCACCAAGCATGAACCAGCAGCACAGCATCAAAATGTTACCAAGCGCGAAAAATTGAAATTTACATTACTAGTTTTACACCAGCAATTTTCTTTTTTAGTTTCTGCCCCTAAAATATCGTCGTAAAAACATGAATTAGTTTTTTACAGATAGAAAACACATTCTTAGCTTTGCCAATTATGTAATAATAGTGGGGAAATTAGGTCCCAGAATGGCGTAACCATCACAACAAAAAAACACTCAGCAACAAACATTGAAACTGCTTAACAATGATAACAAACACATCACATCAAAAACATACATTCAGGCTATTTTTCTGGAGAATCGAGACCCAAATTTGACAAGAAATAAGAATTTCTTTCAACCATTTCTCTTACTATCTTTATTGCAGCTCTCGTTAAACAGCGGACAATGGTAAGATAATTTCCTGCCACCAACTTATTTTTTTGCTAAAAATAAGCGCTAAAACATTTTCTGCGCTCTCCAAGACTTCAGGATGCTATTATAGATGGAAGTAATTACAAACGGGTTTTCCCAGTTAAGATCATTGTTTAAAACAAAATTTTTCCTTTGGTGTCCAACAACTTATAGTTTTACTCAAGTTTTGCTGCAATGTCAAATCAATGCAAATGTTTTTTTACCAGTAAACGACCTTTTTCTGCCGAATTTTCGTCAGCAGACAAGAACCAACAACAACTGTTTAAACACGAAAGCTAGAATGTTTAGTTGTCAAAACAGAGCGACCAATTAACGAGTTTGTGACAACTCGCCACCACTCACTAAACTGGACAGCTGCCAACTCGAACGCTGATTGGCTGAAATTCGATGTTTTTGTTTTCCCAGCTGATCGCGCTCGCTCAAGCGTGACGTAAGTTTGAACAGTTTGTGACGTAGCGTACGGTTGACCCAGTTTCGAAATTTGCGAGACAAACTGTAAAATGATCGGTAGCATATTTTAAAAGTGTGTGGATTTGGTATAATCAGTGTTCGAAACAATTATATTCAAGTTGAAAAATTGTGTTTAGGTAAAACAAAACATGTGTTGTTGTTGTTTGAGCCACTAAATCCCCAGCCGATGAATTTCGCCCTGTACTTGTGACGTAAGTCAAGATTTCATTATCATCTTACTCATTTTTCTTTGTTTTACTTTCCTCATTTGAGAAAGGGCGAAAATGTGGTTGTTGACAGCGAGCTTTGTCCAAGTCTAGGCTTTGATTCCGATAACAATAACGTGTGCCGGCTGAATGTTCAAAGTCGACATCAGTAAGTTCAAGGAATTCAACAACAGTTGAGCGGTCCAACGACGTTGGATGCTATGTTGGAAATTCGTGTGATATTTCTGACAGAACCAAAGTGTGGATTGTTGGAGTCACTTGGTATCCTCCTCATGATTTGACTTATTCAATACATGAGAAAAAACTCTTAGCTGAAAAAAAGTCCTTGGTTTGTCTTTTTTGATGTCAGAAAAAAGAGATTTTGCAAGTATTGCTGTTTATTTGTTGTAAGTGGAATGGACGGCCCCTTATAAACACGAGCTTCTGAAAAAAACTTGTAACACCACCCCTTAAAGCTTTTGCGAAACTTTTGGGTAAGAACGGTGATCTCACAAAACAACAGCAATATCAAAGAGAAGCTGTCGAATCCGCGTTGGACTTGTTATGGACTTTTCGAGCACCCAGAGTTAATTGAAGTTGTGTGTCAATCTTGCGGCATAAAAAATACAAAACAACTTCTGCACAAGGGTTTTTCGAGTTTCAGATCGAACCTACCCCAGGAAGAATTTCTGGATCCGCTCTTGTCGTCTCTTAATGCCCCGTAGGGCTGCCTGACTGTGTTTTAATAGTCCTAGTTGGGTCGGGTCTAGGTTCCTAGGGCTGATGTCGGAGTCTCGAAGGCCTAGAGCGTCTGTGACTTGCTCGATATGATTTCGGCCTTCGCTGGAGGGCGACGCAGAGCTACTTAATGTGAAGTTAATAGAAATGTGATGACTGAGCAAGCGTTAATGTTAGCCAAAAAAGAAGTTTTAAACAGCGGTTTGTACAGACTATATACAGTATATATATATGCCCCATGGAAACAGGGCAAACTTGCTTAAAAATGAATATTTCTTCACAGGGATTTTACAGTTCATGATATTACTGGGTTAACGATTGTTTTTACTGTAAGTCGAAAAATATTACGACCCATTAAGAAATTGTTGATTTAGGTGTTGGCCCGCGGCTGGGGAAAATTGGCCGACTCCTGGTGTGGTAAAGTGGTAACATATTAGCCGTTAGAGGGCGATACGGAGCAATCTCCTTGGTGTTGTGTGAACAATTGCGTGTTTCTGTTTATTTCATTGTTGCAACCAAAATAAACAGCCTCCGCACCTTCATAGTGATCAACTACATTAGGAAAAAATTGAGTCAAGATGGCAGAGTGGTTAGTGCGACTGCCTTGTGCTCGTGAGTTTGCGGGATCTAATCCCGTCTCGGTCGCCTGTTTTTCCCCGACCAAAAACTTTAGCGGCATTGCTCCAACCCAGTGAACCCGATGACTTAAAAACTCGTGTAAATCAAATAAAAAATGATCCAACGTAACTGCAATGAGGCAGGTATCCCGACAGTGGACTCATTATGAGCATTACGAATTGTTCCGCCTACCTGAGATAAAAATGAAACCAACAAATATTGTTTTAAAGTGTCCGGATTCTGGCATTTTTGCTTTATACGGAGGTGTGATACCTTGATTTAGCTGTGTTGTCCTAACAGTTGCCCATACTGTGATGAAATATTTTGACATGTCGTTAAATCGGGAGATCTTTTCTAAATAAGATTGACAACATTTCCTGTTTGATGCTATTGTTGTACACCTATCGCTATTGTAATCTTAGCTGTAGTTAAAATTAATAAGGAGGGGCTAGCTGAAACTAGAATCATCTTTCATTAACACGGCATTGGCGGAGCGACACTGCTCTCTCTCTCTTCCTCGCGTGCAACTACGTGTTTGTGCATGTGTACCACTGCCAAACACCACGCCAAAAGAAAAAACTGTGAAGCGCACAGTTTCGTATAATGATTTTTATCTTCAAGTGGGGAATGGCTGCGGACACGAAGCCCACGAATTACATTTGATACAAGCACAAACAAACAATTAAAGAAAACGGCTCATTATATTAACTGTTATCGATAATATTAAGTGGATGGGGCTCTTCAGTTTTTTACTCATTTGGCCCTATTAACTGATATTCATAACCAAAATCTCCCCACCAGAACTTCAGTTTGGAAATAGTATCTTGGTATTAGTATAATAGGAAGATAAACTAAGCTCAACCGCGATTGTTAACCTTTTTGATATATTACATTTTAAACAAAATTTTTGCCTAAAAATAGAAAGACCCCCCTTAACCGGTGGGAAAATCCCCCCTCCTCCTTATCAGAAGAGTCGAAGTCCGCTAAGCCTAACTTCGGGCAAGGCAGGTAGATAAACTGTGGAAAAATGCAATATTAATCGCTTTTAAAAATACTGTACAATGTTAAGGGCCAGGCCAAGGGGGCCTTAGAAGCTGACCACTTGTCAACAATATATTTCCGCACTTTCTAATTTTCAGGAAAAAAATTATTTCACACAAAAAGAAAAAACAATTGAAACAAGTTTGAGATTTAAAGTTGCGGTTATTGCAAATATTTAAATGCACTAAAATTTACATTTATCACAAAACTTTTCGACCCAATAATGTGTAGCTCTAATAACCAACGTCTTAACAAACGCATTTTAAAAACTAATTACCAAAGATTTTCAAAAAGATAACACCTTTACGTTCGAAAAAGTGAAAAAGCTAATAGACCCATACTTTTACACAGAATTTCTACAAGGCAATGTATACAAAAAACGCAATCAAACAATGTGTATATATAGGGGTTAAATCATAAGATACTACAGTGATTGTCTATAATCCAACAGAAACAACAACAAAACTTTTTATAACCCGTTTCTACAATCGCGAAAGGTTTTCTAGCAGTTTTTTTGTAAATCATGACGATTCTTCTTCTTTTCCTACAGTTGCTCTCTTTGCTCCAATTGCGCTATTTTTTCCATCAGCTCTTTATTCTCCTCATCTTGCTCCTGCCTCTTTGACACTCCTGGCTCCTCCTGCTTTTCTTGCAGATCCAGGTACATCTTCCGTTGCCTCTGCTGCTCGAACTTTTCCATCAGCTCCGTCACCTCATCTTGTTCCTCCTGGTCTTCCTGATCTCCTCGCTGCTTCTGCCCCTTTGAGACGTCTGGCTCCTCTTCCTTCGCTTGTTGGTCCTGGAACATCTTCTGTTGTCTCTGTAGCTCGAAGTTTTGGATCTGCTCCGTCTCATCCTGTTGCTCCTGATCGTTCTCCTCATCTTCCTGATGTTTCTCTTGTGGATCCTGTTTCGTTTGCTGCTCTAGCCGTGCCAATTTTGCTAGCAGCTCCATTCTCTCCATGTCGTTTTGCTCCCCTTCCTTATCTTCTTCTTTCTGACCTTGTCGTTGCTCGAGTCCGGCCAATTTTTCCAGCAGCTCCCTTTTTTTCATGTCGTTTTGCTTCCGTTCATTATCTTCCTCTCTTTCATCACATCCTTCCTCCAGGCGCGCTAATTTTGCTTGAAGCTCCATTCTCTCTGTGTCGTTTTGCTTTTGTATCTTACCTTTTTTTTGTTCATCATGTTGACGTCGGGTTTCAAGCCTTTTTAATTTTTTCAGCAGCTCCCTTTGTTCCATGTCGTGGTGCTCCTGTTCACCTTCGTGTTTCTTACGTTGTTCAAGTAAGGCCAATTTCTTCTGTAGCTCAATTTCCTCCATCTTGTTTTGCTTCTCAATTTCATCTTTCTCTTCCTGGTCACGTTGACGTCGTTTTTCCAGTAGCTCTAACTTCTTCAGCAGCTCAAGTTTTTCAATCTGTTCTTCTTCCTCCAGCTCTTGTAGTTGCTCCTGCTGTGGAAATGTTATCAGCTTCTTTATTTCTTTCCGATGTTGCTCTCTATCCTCCTCTTTCTCTTCCTCCTTCTTACTCTGCACCTCTGGTTGCTCCGAGAGCTCCTCTTCCTTATCCTGTTCACGCGTTTCATGCTGCTCCTCTTCAGCTAAATAATCTCGTGTATAAACTGTGTAATTTTCCACTGGCAACTCTTCTTCCTCCTGTTCCTCTCCGTACCAGTAGAGACTGTAGAGGTTCGGATATTCGTTTGCACCGAAGAGAGACACTCTGACGTCACGGCTCACAATGATGTAGATGATGAAAACGAGGATTCCTTGGATCGCCATAAAGAAGAAAGAGACGTAGATATCTTGCAGAGGAGCCGCCAAGCTGTTGAAACCTGGTGAACAAACAAAATGGTTATATAGGCTAAATAGGTTTGTAATATGTTTTATATTTTGTGCTGTGACGCTTAGTAATAATGATTGAGTGCAAACATACCTAGGCTGGACTACAAAAAAGTGGTTGAAACCCTTTTGAGTTGTATTGTATATAAGCCTTGAATTAAACTTCATAAACCCACATTTAGCTCAGCCAATAATACTGGTTGCGCAGTTAATTTACTCCTAAAATTTGCTGCCAAAATGGCCGAGTGTTTGGGGCTACTACTTTCTGCTCGAAAGGTTGTTGGTTCTAATCCTAGATCGACCGATTGTGTGCTCTTATACATAAAACTTAAGTGACATTGCTCCAACCCAGTGGTCCTCGTGAGCTGAACCAAATTGAATTCACCAACGTCTACAGAAAATTGAAAAACCTCAACTAAAATGGTCTAATCGAGCTCTAAAGTGCAATGAGGCAGGTAGCTCGACGGTGGACTCATTTTGAGCATAACGCAGTGATCTTCAATCGGGGAGTGGAATTCCCTATCGCGGGTGGTGGGGAGGGGGACTTTATTCAAATGTTACTTATCACAACGTTTATAACTTAAAAGAGCGTAGTTTCTAGCATAATGATGTAAACATACCACTTACGAACTTAGTTTGAATAAAAAAGTTTGAGAAGCGCTGGCATAAAACGAATTCCGGCGTTGTTCCGCCCGTCGAGAATATAAATAGAAACAAATAAACAAATGAAGCAAGTACCTGGCATAAAGAACAGTCCCCACGGAAGTATTAGAGCAACGCAGACCAGGAAATGCTCGACCAGCATACGAACCACGTGATCCATGTCAACGTCATCGACCGTCATGTTGCGGTAATCACGTGATCGCTGCATGACGTAGCGGGGGGTGATGCGTCTCTTCACAATGAGCGCGGCTGACAGGAGAGCGACTGAGAAGGTGCAGATGAAGATGGTTGCCATGGGTACTATCACCGTAGCAACGAGGATTGCCGAGTTGGCAGGGAACCAACAGCGGTTGTAGCCGTGTTGGCTCGTCGCCAAGTACTGCTTGAAGGGGAGGCCGAACGCTATGGTCATGATGGAGATGACCAGAGGGATCAGCCATCCCAGGAAGAGCTGGATCCTCAGGACTCGGCCACGATTTCTCCGTTTGAATCTGAGTGCTCTGCTGTGCATGTTACTTAGAATTGTGACTCCTTCGATGAGAACGAAAAATCCTACAAAAAAAGAAGTCATTTAAATCGTTTGCTTGCTTTCAAGATGGGTAGAATAATCCCTGAGCAGCTTATGGTAAGCTTCCTGTTAATTTTTTTTTTGAACTCAGTTTCATACAGCAGATTATGTTGTGTAGGAGAAAAATGCCGTTTTTGTTCAAAGTATCACAAATGGCTTCCCTGATGTTTCAATCATAATTGTTTTTATAACCCATTGCGAGGAAGCTACAGCTTACGACTGTAATGCACAACCTGTAGTCATACAGGCGCTTGTGGTAGCATATTCTATTTTATAAGACCGCGGACATGTATATTAACGTATATGTAATGGCTGTCGTGCATTGAATAAAATACTTTGGCTGGATAAAAAGCAAGAAGTGGAACAGGTGAGGACAAGGAATTCATCATACAATTGACATTTCATTACAATTTTTCGAAAGAGTAAATTTAACAAGTTTCAACAATCGTTGTTACTATGATTAACATTTTTGTTTATTGCAACGCAAGTTACAATGCATTCACCAACAACAATCCCTCTGCCAGTATTGTTTTTTATTTTTGTCCTCTATTTATTTTCGTCCTCATCTTTTTTAATGCAAAAAATTGATAATGACAACAGCAACTGTTGAAGCTTTTTCATTACAACGTATTCACTATATAGAAGTTCTCTGGAAATTATTTTTTTTAAACTCAGGTCAGTATACCTAGCAAAAGGGGGTTCACCCCCATAAAAATCCCAAATCCACCCACCTGTTGCCAGCATAAAGAAGTGGGTAAACAGGGTAGACATCTCGCAAGAGGATTTCCCCCTAACCGATACTCGTTCGATCAAGAGGACGAAGTGAAGAAGCAACAGCGAAAGCACCAGGTTTATTTGCACAGCGATTCGTTCGTTCTCAACGCGTTTGTTGAAGTTGATGAGAGAACTCAGTGTGAAAATAAGAGCGACTACCCCGATGATCAGACCAAGGTAAAAAATCAGCTGAAAAATAAATGTAGCGTCGAAATTTATCAAAAATAAATTCTATAAATGCTAAAAAAAACACTAGTTTTTTCAAAAACAAGGAATTCCTCTTAAACGTTTTTGTTTTTTCAGCTTTTTTGCTTTTAAGAACAGTTTCTCTGTAAACTTAATGTTGCCAACAGCCAGTATCCTTTTAAGTTGTCCAAATTTCGGCCAAAACTAGTATTTGCGGCCTAAAGGCTTTACTTATTAGAAAGAGTTTTACCAACTATACAAAACCAACAAGCCTAAGAAATTGGTTTGTTGCACGAAGCTTGTTAGGAAACCCGCTTCAGGCGTGCAACTTTGCGCATGCAAAAAGTCAATTAAGAAAATACTACATTATCCAACTTACATCCAATCCTTGCGGCCTCACGTGCGCCACCAAGCGGGGAACGACCGTAAACAATCCGAGTTCGGAACAACGACAGGTGATGACGTCACCGACCAAGGTTCCGCTACAGCCATCTGAGACAAACATTTCCTTGACTTGATCCATAATGAGGCATTGATAGTCGGTGACTAAGATTGTGTGCCATAGTTGGTAAATGGAGAAAAGATAAGGACGCAACCTCTCGTCAATGGTCGTGTCACCTGTCAAGGAAAAGATCACCTGTCACGTGGGATGACACTTGGAACAAGTTGTTGCAAATGTCTTAATCGGTGGCACCTGTCACACCTCGTCTCACCAGACGCTTTTAGCGCCTGTCACACATAATACCACATGCAAACATATTTGAAGCTGTCACACAAAGTGACACATGCCAAGTAAGGTGGCACCTATAGCATCAGATGACAGATGTCGCTTAGTGGCAAACATTTGTCAACCACGGTATACTTCATTCACAAAACACTTGTTACATATATAGGCGTGTCACATACACTCGCCTATGTCATGTCAAACACTGTAACCTTCATCCACAAAAAAACACTTTCATATATAGTGGCACATGTCACATAAACTGGCACATGTCAGGTCAACCACAGTGACCCTTATCCGCAAAAAAACACTTCTTACATATAGTGGCATGTCACATAAACTCTCCCATGTCATGTCATACACTGTAATCTTCATCCACCAAAAAACACTTTTCACATATAGTGGCACATGTCACATAAACTGGCCCATGTCAGATCAACCACAGTAACCTTCATACCTTCATATGAACACTTGTCACCCACAGTGGCATGTCACATAAACTGGCACATGTCATACGGTCTACAAATGTGGCAACAAATCTGTTGGATATTACCAGTCCATGAAATGACACAAGTGATAACTAGTGGCACACGTCACCCCTTGTAACGAATGTCACATACACAAGTAACAACGAGTTTAGTAACGAGGAAATCGAAGCATGAGATGAAGCGCGGATAAGCAAAGTCACTCCAAACTAAGATCACTTTGAGCTTACCTGACATATTCACTTGGAAAGTGACACTTGCTTTCCCACCCCGAAGTAACTGCACGCTGAGGTATGGTGCCAAAAAACTTGGATAGATTTCGGTGTAGTTTGGTGGCAACCAGAAAGAACTGCTTACCACCTTTCCCGTCGGATAGAAGGGAAGCATTTTGCTGAGGGGAAACTGATAAAAAGCGAAAACAAATATAGGACGGCTGACGGTTCGTTTGCGTCGAGTCACCGCGGTGTAGTTGAAGCCAAGCAAAACACTACGGCTGTTGTTGGCTAAATCTGATTCCCCGATGTCATTTGGCAAATAACCGTAGCTAATATCTGCAACCCTTGGTTCAACGATCTTCTCACGATCGTTAAGATCAAGGTTATGAGTGATCACTTTTCCAAGGTAATTGTCGGCGTCCTTCACATCTTTCAGAAGGTTGCTCCGAGACCTGGTGACATTGGGTAACAAAAAGCCAGCAAGTGTTTCGGTGACGTTCAAGCGGATTTCTTGAAAAAAAGCGGAATGTTTTGTTAAAAATCTGCGGTATGGCTTCTGTCCGGTCAAAAGTGTATTTAAATTAAAACACACATGGCTGAACCAGTCCTAAACCAAGGACGAGAAAGAAAAAACGTCAGCACATGGAAATTCGATTATATATTTGACTACGAATTATGTGCATACGCATATTGGATGCTGGAATCTGCCTTGAAGCAGGCCAACGATAACGGCACGTTCATATAAATCACAGTGCGCCAGGCCTGTACGAATAAGGGTCAGTATTTCCTGTCGTTTTTATAGCCCATGTCTTGATAAATGAAAATGTTTGGAAGGCTGATAATGATTCGGCATAACGCTTCTTGACGCAGGCAATGTAATAGTGCAGTATTTTCTTTTCAGGTAGACCAGTGGTTCCAAACCTTTTAGTATTGCTTTATATCACTTCTTTGTCTAGTAGGGGAGGAAAGAAAAGTTCCAAATAAGCATAATGGGGGCTTACATCAATAAAGGCTGGCAACCACTGGGTCTAATGTATGAGCTGTTTGTAAGCAGATACGTCCCATTACATCACTGCTGGTTTGACAAAAATCTGGAGCATGGACAAGCAAGTTATTTATTATGACTGTATTCACATGAGGGCCCTTTTGAATGCCAATGAGTTTTTGATATTGGGGTCTACTTTAAAAGAAACATTTGTTAATGGAAACTTTATCAATATTACCTTTATGGGGAATTGGACATCTCTCTGTTTCGATAAATTCAAAATCTGAAAATAGTGTGTTTAAATAGTTGTGATTGACACGGAAACATTTGCTCGCCTGAAAACTTACGTATTTTCGAATCTCCCAATCTAAATGAAAAATTTGTCCTCTGATAATTTTCCAGGCATAATTTCTCCACAGATGTTTTGTTGATAAACATTGAACAGGTTGGATCTGTAAAAAAAATGCTTATGGATTTCAATAACGTTTGTCCTCTTTTAGTAAACAAGTGATTCATAAACGTTTTCGGTGCGACACATTTGCGAAAGTTGGTTGGACTTTCGACACACCAGCAAAAAGAAAGAATTCAAAATGACGCTTATTATCAAAGTTGTATTTATTGACACTAAAACAGTTTTAAAAGGAAACTGAATTAATTGTGCGATGCCCTTGGAAAATTAAAACGAAGCACAGTTTTACCAACCAGCAGGGTAGAAAAGAATAAAATTTGCCCTGAAACTTACGTAGCGACCCACAAAAAGTGGGTACTTTCCCATTTACCTGAGTTTCCTTCCTTTTGCAAAACGTGTTTATGTGGACGAAAAACTAATACGCTGCCCACTCTAGTTGTTTTTATATTAGCTTGGGGTAATTTCATGTCTTAATTGGACTTACGAATCAAGTTGTTGCAGTTGTCAGTGCAGTATGTTTTCATTCCTGGTCCACAACTGGTTCCTTCAAAGTACATTAAAGTTAACTTTTATGCAAGTTAAAATTCCATGTCACTATTTACAAATGAAAACAAATGGGATTTTTATTCTTTTATTCAATTTTTAATCATTTCTTAGTTCTGCACGAATCAGTATAGAACAAAATATCAAAATCTGGAATTTAAACTCATTAGGTGGCGCTCTATCGACCAACAGAGCTACGCGGCTCACAAACACCTCCGCTACCTGCTTCTATTTGCGTAGCTCAGTTTCTAGAGCCTGTCCCGAATATGCTCATGTTGAGGGTTCAAATCCCACCGCAGGCTAGATTTTTATAGCCCACGTCTTGCTGAATGGAAGAAGGCCGACTATGATTCGGCATAACGCCTCTTGCATGCCTGACGTACTGTGATTGATACATGAAAGTGCCATTTTGGTCTGTATGGAATCATTTGCCAAAAATGCATTTAATACTGGGCTCTGTCCTGAAGCTTTCGTGCAGGCTAACGATAACGGCACACTCATATATAAATAACAGTGCGCCAGGCCTGCAAGAGGCTTTATACCGAATCATAGCCTTTCTTCCAAGCATTTTCATTCAGCAAGGCGTGGTATATAATGGTCGATTTGCCGATTCTCTATCACATGTGCAGCATACAGCAGGCAGCGGTGTCAGTGATTCGGCTTTCGGCAGGTTACCACTAACCCCGTGTAGCTCATTTGATAGAGCACCAGACCCGGATAGGCTCCTGTCGGGGGTTCGAATCCCACCGCAGATTTTTCTAGCCACTCCTTGCTGAATAAAAATGCATTTAATACTGGGATCTGTCCTGAAGCTTTCAAGCAGGTCAACGATAACGGCACGCTCATGTATGAATCACAGTGCTTTAGGCCTGCAAGAGGCGGTATACCGAATCATAGCCTTTCTTCCAAGCATTTTCATTCAGCATGGCGTGTGCCAGAAAAATCTAGCCTGCGGTGATATTCGAAACTACGAGCCAGTCCGGGACTCAGTGGTAGGCCTGTCGAAATTTGCCTGTTGCACATTTTCATAGCCCTTCATAGCATGTAAAATGCATAAAAAACTTTTTTCAGATCGCAATAATCGTAACGATCACATGATATAGTCCATAAAATTAAAAGGATTTTACAAATATGACAAAAAGTGTGGTTTAACTGTTCCTACCATTGTATAGCTTATCCGTTGTATCTGAAATTACAAACAGAACAAAAATAATTAGAGCGCAGAAAAAATACAAATACGATTATTTGTAACTAGTTTGTATTATTTTGTAACTAATTTGTATCCTCTGTAGGCAAAACGACACCTAAATAAATGTCTAAGTTTCAAAGTTCTTGTTTTGAAGAGTTAGTAAATTTTGTTTAAGACATTTGGTTGAAGCAAGGCTGCATACATTTTATTTCCGACAACTACAAGCGCCCTAGGCAAGATTAGAACCCGTAACCTTGCGAGCCGGTAAAAGCGGTGCTGGCCACTCTGACAATTTGGAATGTTAATCAGATACTAGCCCTAATGGTCATAATAAAGGCACCGTAAAAGTTATTAGGAATGCATATTTTTTAAACAAAAATCAAGTCTGGGTTATTTATTCAAAATCGACACTGTCTTGTGAACACTGTGATTATTCGTGCTACACCCGGTAGATGGCGCTAAAGCTCACATCCTTGCCTTGTGACAACACTTTGTAATAGTTAGTAACTTCGTTGACCAATTGTAATGTTATTTCGGTTAGTAGAGGTAGTAGATGCCCCAGTAGACTGCTTTCCTATTGTCTAGGGGTTGCCAGTAATTTAAGTTTTAATTAAGTTAATAAGTAAAGTAAGTAAAGTCTAAAACTGCCTAAAAGTGGTTTAAACAGGATTCGATGCTACAAGTTTTCATTCTACATCAGAGAAGGGCTACCTTTTGAGCGCGGTGTGTCAGTTTACATCATGTCAAAATGTTGTTGACATCACTGCTTTAAAACACGTAGGTCACATATCTAAGCTCACAAAATTTCCACAACTATAAAAAATCACTTCTGGTGCCAGGAGTTGCCGACGTTACTAACGCACATATTACAAACCGTTGCAAATAATGGTGGTGTTGGGCAGAATCTCTACAATCTTGTCTCGTTTTGTGTACAGATTATTGTTCCCTAAAACAAACTCTTGGATTTAGTACAGTACTTTCCACAGTAATAAAGATACAAAGGTTAAGCAAATGAAGTTAATTACACAAAATCTATTCAGCAAAGCTTTTTTTAGCGTGTTACAAGCTCGATGGGGAATTCTATGAGTCTGATTTAGAAACCCACATTAAGCGTGCAAAGTCGTGCTTGCAACAAGCGCTACGGTTGATTGCACTAAACTTGTTAGGAAACCCGCTTTAAGTTTGAAAAGTGATGCTCGCAACAAGCGCTACGGTTGACTGCACTAAACTCGTTAGGAAAACCATTAAGCGTGCAAAGTCGTGCATGTAACAAGCGCTACGGCTGACTGCACTAAACTCGTTAGGAAACTCGCTTTAAAGCTTGCAGTTGTGCATGTAACCAGGGCTACGGTTGACTGCACTAAACTCGTTGGGAAACCCGCTTTAAGTGTGCAATGTCAAGTATATGTAAGAAGCGCTATGGTTGACTGATCAAAACTCGTTAGGAAATAAACGTCCAAAGTTGTGCATGCAACAAGCGTTATGGTTGTTTGTACAATGCTCCTAAAGGAACCCGCTATAAGCATTATGTGTCGTGCATGCAACAAGCGCTATATTTACAATCTTTCTACCTGTGTTGCATTGTTGTTTTTCAAGACATTTGGACCTTTGAGTGAACTGGTTTACATGTGGGCATTCTGTAACACACAATTGCAATTTTATCCCAATGTTATTGTATAAACGACACTTACTATGACCATGAGTGTACCTAAAACAGTTTATTTGAAAATATTTGTTTTACCTTCGATGCTTTCGCCTTTTAATGAAGTACATGGGGCCACTTCGAAGTTCAGTGTCAAGATTCCGTCTGCAGAAACAACACAGAATTCAGCATTGTTTTATACGGCAACAAACGCAATGTCGACAAATAACAAATATGTATTACTTAGCAGAACTACAAGGACAAAGCGCGTAGGCAATGTGGTGAGCGAATTTGCCAATTAAATCTCAATTTTGATATAAATGTTTCTCTGAGATTGCATAGAATGTAAAAGGATTGAGATCAATTATGTGAACACCACAAAAGTTTTTGGCCATTTGATTAAAAAATAACGAAGAACCCGTTATGTCGACATGTTTGTAACGCTGCTGTACATGCTTTACATGCAAAAGGTTTTTAAATTTAACGTTTTGCTTTGCAAGAATTCGAGTTTATCAGGTTATTTGTTACAAAACCAAACCTAATTTGCTTCAAGGCAAACGCTTTGCTTGTGCCGGCTTTGGTCCGGATAAACCCGCTCTACTAGATAGAAATCATATCAAAGTTGAAAAAATCCTTAGGGCAATTGGCAATTTTGGGGTAAAAATAAACAAACAAACTAGATAGAAAATATCTTTTCAAATTAATGTCAACATTTTAAAAAACAAAAATTACCCGGAGATTCGTTCCAACGTTCTTCAATGGTGTAATTTGAATAATATGTTTTATTAACGGAAGTCCAGTTGGCGAGGTTTCCGGGTTGGCAGTTGTCAGCTGCGAAAATGTATCAAACATGTTTCCTTCTTTTCAGATGTTGAAAAGGAAAAAGTTTTTTTCATTGTGGTAAAATTGTATGTACTTACCCATCTGGTTGCAAAGCGCAACTACTGCTTTTACCTTTGGCTATGTTATATCCCTAAAGAATGGGCTTTGGATTGCCTGTTTCCATGTTGTTTATTAAACCTATTTTGTTTGTTTTGTTTTTTGAGTTAATAATGGTAATTTACTAGATTGGAGCAATTGCTGCTCATCTTTTCTATGTTTGTTTGTTTTGTTATCCTTGCCTGAGTGCGTTATCCAATGGTTTGGAGCAATAGCGCTCAAGTTTGTTGCTCAGGGAAACACAAGCGACCTAGATAGGATTAGAACCCACAACCTTGCGAGGGCAAGGCACTCCCCCTAACCACTCGACGTTTAAGTCATTTTTTGTTATCAGACAATGATTACAAAATTCTTGTGACATTAAATTTGCTTTCTTTTGAAATGGGTTTTCACATTTAATGCCGTAAGTTTAGTTTTAACATGTTACCTTCGTATAATCTTGTCTGGACTGCATCATAGCATGCTTTCGGGTAGTACGAGTAGCAACAAACTAAA
>QXVZ01034442.1:0-45683 GCA_008931825.1 Phallusia fumigata
CTGGGAAGGCTCAACTCTGGTATCAGCTTCAAAACGACTTCATTTGGCTTGGGATTTGTGTACAAGTGATATGACCTGGTGAGAAAGAGAAAAATGCGCGGGCCGCCGTCCGAACCTAATGACGTTTAGTTTGAGGTGGTTACTTTTTACTTTTGAAATTTCAACCCGCGTTGTAACGTGCTCGATTTCAAAAGTAAAACACTGGACGTTGAACCCAAAACGAGAAATTCGAACCGTCGTAGCGCTTGACTTGAGACTCCACTAAAGTGGCTAGTTAAGGTTGTTGCTCCTGCTTGATATAGTTTATCCGTAATCATCGGATTTCGTACCCCGAACGGTGACTTGTTAATACCGTTGTGGTCTCTGGTTAACATTTTTAAGAAATACAGTCGCGTTTCGACAGTCAAACGTATTCCTTATTAAATCAAATCTGGTAGTAAAACTGAAGCAACTTTACTTTCACGGTTTGCTTTTCACTGGTATCATAACTTACGTTCCAATGCAACAAAACGGTTGACAACAATTATGGTGACAGTATTTAGTTTTTATGACACTTAATAAGTTTAGTTATGAATCACGCTGTGCACTGTTTGTAAGCTGAAGCAAGTTCCTAGCTGCTAAATAATACATTAATTGTGCCATTTGCTCAGGCTAATTCATTATCTTTACTGGCTTTTGGAATAGTTAAAGCTGTTTAACGGTGACCATGGGCGCCGGCAGAAAAATTTCCAGGGGGTGGGGCAAACCGACCACCTACATCCTTTTTCAAGCATGAATTTTTTTTGATAGAACAGAAAAAGTAAATTTTTCGGAATTGCAGAAGGGGACAAGTGCCCCCCTTGCTCCTACGTGCGGCCGATGACAAATACCAGCAAAGGCATTTGTTTTACGAGCAGTTACACAATTCTCTTGTTCATACATCACATTGGCTAAAAAGGTTAGTCAATTTTGCTTGTAACGTTATCCTTGCGTAATATCGTGCTCCAGACACCGCACAACTACAGCCCTCTGTATGCAAGCACTTAAATCAAAAACAGATTTAGGGTGAGTTGAGTTTATTTCGTTTCGGTAAGAAATCATAGCGACACAGAATAGCACTTAAACAATCACCAAGCCGGAGACGGCTGGGCAACGTTAAAACGGTAATAGGCCCCCCCAAAAAGGACACAATTGGTGGATCAAGGTAGAACGCGCTGCAGCTACACCATCAAGGCGTTATATGACGGGGATCACAAGAAAGTAAGTTTTGGCGCAATGTAAAAATTTAACCGGGGGGAATGTTGGTGGGACGCTTCCGTTCGTTATAGAGAAGGAGATTGGGGTTCGACAGAAAAAGAGACCACAGAAAGAAACCCTGTCAGATAGTTTCTAGAGCTGTATGCCTTTACTACAATGTGATTAANGTTTATTTTGCTGTCGGTAAGCTCGATACAAATTCGATGTAAAACATTTGCGCCTTACTGGTGCGGATGTTTTATTAAACGAGAGCCGTTTCCAGGCAACCCGGTTACGCTTGAATTGGATTGTTTGTTATCTAAAGTTTTCATTGCAATTTACAATTGGTGGCGAGATAATATTTATCTGACGACGTTGCTTTACAAAACTTGCTTAAATTTTTTTACAATGGTACATGCATTTCCAACGTCTCCATTAGACGTTTCTTTCCGTACAGTCTATGTATCATTAGATTATTTCTGTAGGTAACAGTTTTGGGAGTTTGATTTTTAATGTAAATGTTGTTAAAATTTTAGTCTATCGTATTGATTGTTTCACAGTAAGATGTTAACGAGAGTGTAATTTTATTACGACGACAATTTTGTTTCCAGGATTATCAGTTCAGTCTGAAAATAGATAACCAACCCTAGTACTTTTTGAATTTTTAAGGCATAAATGAATGTTCTTACCTAACATTTTTTGTGAGTGCAATCAGTTAATCTGAGTAGTACGTTTTCCAATTTGCTCTGGTTTTTATTGTTTTACAAGTTGGAATGGTAAAATTGCCCTGCTGTGCACTTGGTGCTTATGCTTAGCAGCTTAAAATATGACAAACTTTTTGGGATACACATGAACCAATAAAAATGCCCAAGGGATACTGACCAACAAAAGCCTTGGGAGTAACTGGTCTAGAATGCTTTAAGAAACTCTGCTTTTACCTTTTTTAACCCAACAAAGTAGGTATAGTGCTTTCAGTCTGAATACTTCAAATTACAAAATATTATGTGGATTTTCAAATAAAAACAAAAAAATGTATTTATGGTGCTTGGTCACAAGGTTGTTGAAAATCAGTGTTATCAAAAATGTGTGGCAAAATGCAGCTCTTATAGAACTAACAGAACAGAAGAATGTTACCAGGTCATAGGAGCCAAACTTTTAAGGTGCCTAGATATGCTGGCATTGGTCTGGTAAAAATACATTGTTACAAATTATTCGTTTTACAAACTATGACTAAAAACAAGTGATGTGTGAGTATATATTTTTTGGTGTTTTTCAAATACAGTGAGTTATTACTGGACTCTTGAGTCTTGTACATATTTTTTATGGAATAGCTGGCAGTTTTGGGATTTTTAATGAAGAAAATGCATTTTTTGAGTGTTTGATGTTATAATTCACTGTGGTGTAAAACAACAGGATAAAGTGTTATGGTAGCTGCCAAGTATTTTTTGGGTTAATGCAGCTAAAGTAGGCAATAGCTAACTGTGCATTGATACATTTATAATATTGTAGCAACTAGCAACAATTAGGCTAACCAGTGTACACATGATATGGCACAAAATAAGTTTTTAGTTTATAATTTTGATACTGTTTTTTGTTGTAGTCAAAAGGTTGCTGAAATGGCAAATAGTGAAAATGGGGCACTGACTTCAGGTATTAACAGTCCTGCAATCAAAGTAACTGAATTTGAAATAACACTGAAAAAGGATGGAAATGGAGTGAAATGTGAAAGGGAATCATTAAGTTTTAATAAAATTGACATCTCTGAAAGTGAATTTGGTGAAGCAACTGCAAACAAACTGGATATAAGTTCGTCTTTGCCCTCAGTTGGATGCCCAAAACCACAATTTAAGAACACTACTGAGGATGCTGGTGATTTGTTGAATGATTTAAATGAAAATAAAAAGGAAAATATTGCCAAATCACAACCAGAAGACACATCCTTTCAAGGTTTGTTTGTTAGGAAACGGGTTGTATGAAACATACAATTATTACTTTCGCTCAAGACTAATCGATGGATGCAAAATGGTCTGTGAAAACCTATTGTCTCTCATCTGCAGGTAGCCAGATGTCAGGCTAATTCAAGGTTTTATTGAAAGATTTAAAACAATTCCTAAAATTGTATGGTGATCAATTAAATGAGTTGTATGTAGAGCTGGATGCTGATTAATCTGTTGCAGCGAAAAATACACACAAACCAGTATCAACATTTAAATTAAGCTTGGTATAGTTTTATTTTTGGAATATTTGCTGTTGATGTAGCACTTCACAGCAGTTTTCCTGAGGTTTTACTATTTGTTACCACATTTAAAATCAAACCATGTTTTTTAACTGCTCAGGTAGAATACAAAGTCTTGCTATTGTTTGCTTTATCACATTTCGACCTAATTGGTGAATCAAATTAATGTCTGCAACAATCTTTTGCATTTAGATGAGTTTTATCTTCCCCTGCATAGTGCTGATGAAACTCAAATACATGATCTTGGGGAAAGTGCAGAAGTCCCAGGTGAAGACAATCATTACATTGTTAAAAAAGATGAGGATGTTGGTTCTGTCACATGTTCCAGTCCATCAAGGAAAAAGAAANCTTTGTGGTGCACTGATTGCTTTGTTTATATCTATAACCTGGACATGTTTTCTGAAAAACGCAATATGTAGAACTTTGCATGTGTGGGGACCCATGTGTTTCTGCCAGCAGAAACAATTATGTCATAAATAGCACAGGTAACTATAAGACCCAATGTAATATAATGTGGGGAATATATCCTCTTTAATATCGGGTAATAGTGTAAATAGAATGTCTATATATGGTAAGCCACCCTTCTAGTTTCTTGTTTAACTTGACTTGCCATCCAGTGACTACATAGACATTTTTTTACAGTTACAGTGACTTTCAAGCTTACTGTCGGTCGAAGAAAAACAAAACATTTATTTGCAAACCAGAGAGTGGATGCCAAGGTCGTGGAATTTTTATCACAAAAAACCCAAAAGATATCAAACCTGGTGAACACATGATATGCCAGCAATATTTAAATAAGGTAACACATATTAGAGAATACAGGCAAACATACAATAATTTCAGATATCATTTATCTTTATGCGGTTGATCTTATAAACAGTCTGTTTAGTAACAAGCCTAGGTAACTTTTACTATTATCAGATTCGACAGTGAATAATGCTTTTTAAATAGACTGACTTGATTGATGTCTATACCTAACAATTAAAATGCAACATGACAGTTTACTCTGATTGTTCCAGTTGGAATTGCAATGCATGCGGTGATGCATAAATCCCAGTAGTAGGGTTTCTGGATAAAAAGGTTGGGAATCACCAGTCTAAACAAATGTGATGCATTCACTTTTTTATGTTCAGAAATTTAAAAAATATGTTCTTACACCCAAACCACCCTGTGTGTATGATCTACACAATATTGGTGTTGATTGAGTGGGATAAAACAAGCCCGATAATTCTTTTGTTGAGTTAAGACTTGTAGGTACATATCTCACCTTAAGCAGCAACCACTTTCATTGTTTTATGTTTAGTGTTTAACAATTGATGGCTTCAAGTTTGATTTCCGCTTGTATGTGTTGGTTACATCTTGTGATCCACTGAGAATATTTATGTACAAAGAAGGTCTGGGAAGATTTGCAACCAAAAAATATCAGGAACCCACCAATCACAACATGGTAAGTAGGATCTGATTACAACCTTCATTTATCTGATATTTATTTTCTTAAGCAAACAACATGTGATAAAACATGTAGATATTTACATATAAGCTAGATACAAGATCTTCCGGCTAGTTGTTTACGGGCCATTATCTCTGTAGGGTTAAGATGTCACGGCATTGGGAAGGTAAATTTAGCAGCATTCTAAACAGCCCTATAAAGTTGTTTGCAAAATTTGTGCATTACTTAAATTGGTACGCAGAAAATTCCTAAACCTTTTTTATTTGTGAATAAACCTTTTTATTTATGAATTCATATCTTGGCTACAAATAAGTCTGTTCCAAATGGCCCAAGGTGTGAAAACAGAGGCACCCACATTGAAACTAGTGGAATATGGGCTAAGTGTGTTTTGTGTTTAAAGTGGACAAACTTACAAAAATGCGAATTAAAAAATGAAGGATGATATGTTGTTACTACATCAGCCTTATGTCTATACCTGTTTGAGTGGAGTAAAAAAGAAAGTATGTTTAAAATTCTGTTTGTAGGAGGAAGTTTGCATGCATTTAACAAACTATGCAATCAACAAGAACAGTGATGATTTTATACGAGATGATGAATGCGGGAGCAAACGAAAATTAGCCACTGTTTGCCAGTGGTTGGCTGATCATGGATATGATGTTCCAAAAATGTGGAGTAATATTGAGGTCATTATTTTATTCTTTTTTATAAAGCTTGTTTGGTTGAAATTTTTTTTTTTCTACAGGATGTTGTGATAAAAACTTTAATATCCGCACATCCTATATTGAAACACAACTATAGAACTTGTTTTCCAAACCATGTTCGAGGCAGCGCTTGCTTTGAAATTCTTGGATTTGATGTCATGCTTGATAAGAAACTAAAAGCTTGGATTTTGGAGGTATATATTGTGTCAAATTAATAGTTTTTCTGTAAAGGCCTGGATATTAACATATGTTCACAATGTTGGTACTTTAATGATTGAGGCTAATTTATAATTCTCTGATATTTATTGTTGTTTTTTTTTGTTACATAAATTGCTTTTTTAGATTCAAAAACTGTAAGTATTTCTTTGAGATAAATTGCCTTAACAATATCTCTATTCAAGCATATTCCCTTAGGACAAAATGTAACCTTGGTGACATGAACAGAATTTATTTGTGAACTTACATTGATACAGTTGTTTAAACAGTCACATTGGTTACAAAGCCATATCAGGCTACCAACTGATTATTTTGGGCGTGATATTATGTTACACTTGTGTTGTCAACCAGGGAATTTATACATATATGGAACAGCCTTTGCAAAACCGGATTTTAACTTTAAATGGTTAATTTCAAAACCACTTTTTGCATATATTTTGAAATAACAGCAGGCCAGCCACAAGACAAACATTTCCACCGTACAAACATTTCCATTTACCAAACATAGGTTAGAAAACTCTAGCCGCAGTAGCATTAAAAAAACTCATGACAGCAACCTAATATGCACAAGCATATAGTTTATAGTTGATAAATTGTATCCTACGATGTGCTTTGTAGACAATGTGAACAATTGTCACAGGTGTGCTAAGCATAAAAGAAATAATTTTTACACAGGTTAATCATTCACCATCATTTCACACTGATGCAAAACTGGATAAAGAAGTCAAGGAAGGGTTACTTTATGACACGTTCAGTCTTCTTGATTTACGAGCAGTGGATCGGCGAAAATGCATGGAAGAGGACAGACGAAGAGTGAAAGAAAGATTAATGACCAAACCAAAATCAAGAGAATCAAGGTATGACATCAATATGGATGATTGGACTAGCTTCCTTGACTGTATAATTACTTTGCTTGATAACACAGACTGGAGGAGATAAAAACAACTCAACAGCAATACATTGAGTCTCTGGAAAAGTATGAAAATGAACATTTAAATGGATTTCGACGAATTTATCCCATTGCTGGATCTGAACATTATGACAGATTTTTTGAAAACAGTTGCTCACTTTTTCAAACTACGGCAGCTGCCAAAGCTAGAGAGGAAGCAGCAAAGTAAGTTTTCTTTAAAAGGCCTGTTATCCCACTAAACCAGTGTTTCTCAACTTATATTTCTTTTATGGGCAATAAAATTTGCTTGACCAGCATGTAAGCACACAAAAAAGCCATTTTATTGAAAACATTTGACCAAATCACTTATATGGGTCGTTTAAAGAGGTATATGGCAAACTGTGCTATGTCNGAATTTATCCCATTGCTGGATCTGAACATTACGACAGATTTTTTGAAAACAGTTGTTCACTTTTTCAAACTACAGCAGCCGCCAAAGCTAGAGAGGAAGCAGCAAAGTAAGTTTTTATTAAAACTGGCCTGTTATCCCACTAAACCAGTGTTTCTCAACTTATATTTATTTTATGGACAATAAAATTTGCTTGACCAGCATGGAAGCACACAAAAAAGCCATTTTGTTGAAAACATTTGACCCACATTACTTATATGGGTCGTTTAAAGAGGTATATGGCGAACTATGCTATGTCGTTGGACTTTTATACTTTCAGCACATACTTTAGGGTTTTAACAATCAGTTGAAGGTAGTTACTTCAGGGTATCAACGTGTATTAAATCATATATAACTAAACCACAATGTTCTGACCGAAAACCATTTCTTTTGTTGTAAAAATTGATCGTGCCTCCGATTTGCCGGCGCATTGTGTTCACAAGTACTGACTTGTTACAGAGCACAAAGAGAAGAAATTCGTATCAAACAGGAGAAACGTGAAGCCATGCTGCGCGGAAGACCATACAGACCCGACCTCAAGAAAGAAGCGGGCGAATCAACAGGAGACAAAAAACTACATTCGGGAATTGTCCCTTTTCGTCATCGCCCTGTTACAAGACAATTGGCGGTAGGGCATATGTCTAATAAATTATCATGTCTGCAAACTTGTTTTTGTGTGTGGCCGATGACAAAACATTGCACATTACAACTAAATCATCCTATCAACACAGGCAATGTCTCGTCAATTCAGTCCAGAAGTCGAAATCGTGATTGACACTTCAAAACCAGTGGAAATAAGCGAGGACGAGGAATTGGAAAGAATAAGCGGTCTTTTGCAGCGGGATTCGTTGATACGAAGTCTTGGCGTAGTTGAACAAGTGCATCGCCTCCTGCACTGTACACCAGGCACCACTGGCATCGCCAAGACCTGTATTGCACAAGTACGTAATTGTTATTTGCATTAATTCAGAGACCCTTTGGGCGACCCTATCGAAATGCCACGCATATGTTGGCAACCGCTAGGTGTACTCAGAGTTATAAAAATTTAGTATAATTTATGTCTGTAAACAGCTCAGTAGCCTCCATAAGGTTGCTTAATTCTGGATAGTTTCTCAAAACAAAATTAATGACTGTTCAAAAAACAGAGAACGTGTCAGGAAAGAAGTACTTCAGTTTTAAACTGTGGCAGTCTGATGTCAACAGTCAGTCATCGCAAGGCATGGTATTTTAAAGATGTCCGCATGAGGGATGCATTCCACATGAAGAAACAAGACAAAAAGCCGCAGTTGAATACGAGCAAGCAGAGAAATAGATCATGGCAGATCAAGCAGAAATCTAGCTTATGTTTGAACTCGCGGCTCAGGTTTCCCTGGTTTAGTTCCAGTGTGGAGGAAAGACAGTCCACCATAAGTGGTGACAACTGTAGCTTTTCTGCAGAACTTGGTATCAATTGGCAAAACAATGTCAGCACTAGAAAGTCAGCGCCTGAACAAAATACTAACCAACTTACCGCTGCTGGCAAACTCATAAACCAACCAATTTCGGCGCCTAACAGCTTCATTAGGCTGAAAAAAGATGTTTTCACTGGACAATACCGCATCGGGCGCAAGACAACAAACAGTGGGGTGAAGGCCTTAGAGGTCGCCTCGTCTCATTATCTAAATATTACGTCACGGAAAGTTCCCCAGAACGTAAAAGCGAAATTAAGTGAACAGATTCTGCGTGGCAGTAAGTTGAACGATTATAAGTAACAAATTATATTTCCTGAACTATACAAATTTTTTTTACAATTTGTTGTAAATAAATTCAATGGGAATGCGTGCACTGTGATCATGATGTGAAACTTTTTTCTTATGTTGCAGGATTTGGACAAGAACAAGAATAGCATGGAGTTACATCAGCAGCATTTTCACCGCTCTGATGACATTATTCCACCTATTGTAATCAATTCAACGTTTCGTGGACAAAGCAACCCCCTTACATTGCCTGTCAATCGAAATACCATACACGGACATCTGTACAATGGAAAGGGCACTTACGTAACAGCTCAGTATCCCATTTCATCTTACGGTACGAAGCAGTATGCCTTAGACCAGTTCAACCGCGTGCCGATTCGGGGAAAAAACGAACAGCAGAGAAGTTTTCGTTCCAATACCAACACACTGAGCGCAAAAACAAGCCATTCCAGCGCAAGGCCTTCATACACAACAAAGCCTCTCTCCTATGCCCCTGGACTCTACTGTAAAAAGCTTGACAAAGAACACACGCTGTTGGGAGGACAGCATGATCGAAATAATGGTTCCTACACCAAGTATTCGGCACATAATGGAAGGCGCGATTTTTCTGGAACGGAGAAATCTGGGTTTACGTTTGCCAACGGCGTTATCGGTACAGTGCTGACAGGCAAGGTTTCAAAATTTCCTTATTACCAGCAACACAATCCAACAGTAGAATGGCCGGTGGTTGGAAATTTAAAACTGAAGGATCCGAAACGGGCATGCAGTGCTGTTGCTGGTAATCGAAGCGCTCCCGGTGTTCTTAGTTAGCTGTTTAATGGCCAACGATAGTGTTTCATAAGTGTTATCCACCTGTCATCCGACGGGATGATGCAATTCGTCTCGGTACAACAAGCGTTGTGCAGTTGACGCTACCGCTTGATTATGCTAAATCTATTGGTATTGCGATGTTGAAATTTTTTTCTCTTAGGCGCTGCCACAAAGGTTTGTATAAAAAATATCAAATATTCCAATGTTTCACGTTTTATTGCATTGTCTGTTTGCGTACGTCAGTAAATTTTCTGCAGATGGAATTCTTGTGTTTCTTCAGTGTTCGTTGACCTATGCAATGAAACTTTGTGTTTTTATGTTTTTGTCATATTTTTTTGTGCCTTTTTCCGGTTTGCCAAAGCGTTCCATGTGGTTTTGTTGGTATTACACAAATATTTATTGTCTTTTAGTTTCTTACAGGTTTCCCTAATACAAGCAAAGTACTACACTCAATGCGAAATTTTTCCTGAGCCTCATCTATTGCCTGGGAAATCCTCATGTAATGGAGATAATCATCAAATAAATATTTGGACAAATACGAGACCCACTATAAAAACATTGGCGACAGAACAACGATTTCGACGGATAATAAATTCAACCTATAAAAGCCACAAAATTTGCGTTCAGTTTTGTAAAAAAAACTCAAAATTTATGATAGAAATACTATCCGCTTGTGCCAGGGTTTGATCGCTTCTCGCTAAGTGTTATTTGCACATTTAACACATATGAAAATTAGAAAATCATTAAAAACACTCACTCTGACACTGCCATAAATCAATTGTTAATTGGCCTGCCCTGTATATTTCGAGATACTTCCGTTAACGTGACAACGGCGTACATTTTATTCGTCACATATAACTACCACGAAACCNACAAAATTTGCGTTCAGTTTTGTAAAAAAACTCAGAATTTATGATGGAAATACTATCCGCTTGTGCCAGGGTTTGATCGCTTCTTGCTAAGTGTTATTTGCATATTTAACACATGTGAAACTTTTAAACTTAAAAAATCATTAAAAACACTCTCACTCTGGCACTGCCATAAATTGTTAATTGGTCTGTCTTGTATATTTCGAAATACTTCCGTTTACGTGACAACGGCGTACATTTTATTCGTCACATATAACTACCACGAAACCCGAGACTTACGTCTCCTGATAATTTAATTAACAGGTGTACTAACGAGACAAATTTTGATAGTCACACAAGGAATAATTTCAAGGTGCACAGCTGGCGTTTAACATAACTGTATTTTTTACTTCGCCCAGGTTTTGGCCATTTTTGGAAATAGACTGCGGTAAGTCTGGAGCTAAAAACGAGCGATTGTTGTTTTTGGTGTTGAAAATAAACTTGCGAGGCCCATGGCAAACGAATGAGTAGTAATTGGAAATGGGTGGTGTGTATCAAATCCGCCATTGCAAGCACACAACATAGATAATCTATTTGTAATTAGGTGGATCGTGGGCATCGTCATTGATGCTTTTAACCCGCTTTTTAAATCGGTTAGCATCTCCCAACAAACTTTATTCCCTAAGATACCAAGTTTGTGTAAAAACAAACCACATAATCGTGTTTAGAAGATAAGGCAAACACGGCGCCGAGCGGAAGACAGGCGTGCTTATTGTCTAGCTTCAAACCAGCGACGAAGCCATGAGCGGATTTCGCTATGCTAACAGTTCGCCTGGGTCACCGCCGTTGGTGACCTTTGTAAAGACCTACTTACGAGTTTGACCAAAACCTTATTTCCTTCAGCTTTATATATTTCGGTATTTATTGATGTGAATTTGGCCCCTTTTCTGAGATATTTACTTTGCTACCACACTTTGTGACAATAGCCAAATGAGCAAATGTAATCCTTAACAAAAAAGCACAAATCTGCACAATCCAATTGAAAAACTAAAGTGTGGTTCCTATTACAAAATACAGCAAATGCACCATTTCTAAGTTGGTTGCAATAGACTCGTACGTCTTTTTTAAACAATGATCGCCTTGTACTTGACCAATAAGGTAGTTCATTTTGCCAATGCTCCCCGAAGTGGTTTTCACGGTTGAAGAACTTTCGTATGATCGACAGACTGATTTCGGCACACCGGCCTCTTTCTGTCGCTTTACATTCTTGCTTCGTTGGTTTCCTGCTTGCGATTTGAATTTCTCTGTCTGCAAGAACGCCGAGCTTCGTGCGGAGAATGAAAATTAACCTGTTACTGGTCATCTGCACATCAAACTTCAGCACTTAAAACGTACCAGATGAAAATCTATGTAATAATAAACATATTTGGCTCAGTATTAAAAAACAACCTGAATTTAAATCGCACTGGTTTGTGTTTAATTACACTGAAAAACTGTTAATTCGAGTGAAAAACAAAATTATGGAATTGAAGTTGAAAATCTAAACAACACGCAAATTTTCAACCACTAAATTGTTTATTAATTGATTTTGTAACTTGTTTCAATAATGCGTGAAAGGGTTAGGGCGAATATGTGCCAGCAGACGTACAGTTTGCAACGCTTGAAGAAACAGGCCACCGATTGCGAATGTCGAACAGTCTTTTTTCATCCTGGGATTCCGCTTGTAAGGAAACATAAATATAGTCTGCCGCAAACATACCGCTAATACGGCAAAGCCTAACTTTTGGTTACTTAACGTAATCCGGGATATACTTTTTAGCACTTTTTAATTTAAGGGTGGGACCGGTAAAAGAACTATCAGGACATTGTTGCACATCAACTAAGAACCCAACCACTGTTTTATGTTATCGTAGGTTTAATGTCAGCTTTAGTAGCCGTTATTTAACTGTAATAGTTGGTCTGTTGTCTAGACGCGTGTGATGTATGCTCGTGGAAGACGCAAATTATAAGTCTGCTTCGTCTGCCAGGAAACAGCTACCTACGTCCACTTATCAATCAACTATACGTGCGAAAAAAGTTTAATGTCCAATAAAATATCACATTGCTAAGAAAAAAGAAATACGGCTACACCTAACCAGTTGCAGTGCCTGCGGCAAAAGCAGGGCTTCCGAAAACTAATTTAAACGGAAGTTAAGTAGGATTAAATGTGAATAGCTGTTCGTTTGAAGTTGTAACTGCAAAAGGAGGGAGAAAGGCCGAGCTCACCTAGCCTACTTTACCAACGGATCGCTTTTCTTTTGATTTACGTTCCGTTTAGGCGAGAAAAAAATCGTTCCTCGAGTTTTCTGTCTCGGTGCGGCGTGCAATCTCTTCAAAGCGACTGGGGCAAGGCCCTGAACAGATGCAGCATTTTCTGCTGCGAGGTGTTTCGACAAGTTGTGACTTTTATTGTCACCCAACTGTAAGCGATGTAAATTAAACGCGCCGCTAGCTTGCAATGTAAACTTGTCATGTTGTTGCCACCCGTCGCGATGTTACAGAAAAGCAGAGCAGCAAAAAGCAAGGGACGCTCTTTAGTCATCGCATTTGCGCTGTAATGGCACACAGGAAAGACTGTTAGGAAAAAATCATCGAGAGGTTGTATTTGATGCTTTTTAAATCGCAAGCATGTTTTTTAATCTTTAAACGCGTTTTACGTTTTATTAATAGCGTCCTTTACATTCGGAAAGCAGACTAAAAGCAGTGAAGGTATCTTCAATTGCTCTTGGTCTTGTTTCTACACTGTGTTAGAAATATTCTGTGACGTTGCCAAGACTTGTACGGCCTTCGATGAAGAATTTGTGGCTTATCGGGCTGCTGGTAGCAGCGCTTGCTATTGTGGTTACTGGTTTACCACCAAGGAGCGAAAATCCTCGACGGCATTGGAGGCCATGGGGTCCTCCTGGAGCAGAGTCTGTTGTTCGAAACCAACCCTCAAGGAGGACCGACCATCACCCCCGTCGCCAACCTATCAGTTTTCGCGGAATTCCTGAACTGAGAGGCCGAAGGCCTGCCGACAGCGCGCCCCACCAAGCCAGACCAAGGGAGGACACTGGACTGGAACGTCGTCGTCGTATGGGTATTGAGTAAGTCTTTCATTGGTGAATATTTTTGTACATTGCGTTGAAATACATTTTTTTAAAACCTAACAGACTAACTGGTCCACACGTGTGTGAAGAAAAGGGATCAAAGTTTTGTTGTGGTGGATGGGTCTTGGACCGAAAGACAAAAAAATGCACACAAGGTAGGATTGTTTGCATTGTCTAAAGTTGTTTTGTTTCTACTCGTTCAGCTATGTGGATGATGGCAGTCAGTATTATAACTTAAGTGTTATGTTTTAGCCAAGTGCGAAGAAGGTGCGTGTGGAGCAGGAAGTTGCGAAATTCCAAACGTGTGTTTCTGTCCGGACAGAAAATACAAGCGTCGATGTGAACCACAACACCACAGATGTTAGTTTTTACTTTTCACATATTCTAAGTCGATTCTAAAAACACCTCAACGCGGCTTTTAATTTTTAGCGATGAAATGTAATGTGCGGTGCGAGAACAATGGAAGATGCATAGGTGATCAATGTCGTTGTAGATACGGTTACACAGGGCCTCGTTGTACCCAAGGTAAGTTCAAGGTTTTATCACAGAGCGATCTTTTTCATCATTGCACCAAAATAATTTGCAGCTGTTTGTGGTCCCGGATGTTTGAACGGCGGTAGTTGTATCAGCCCGGGAAGATGTGCGTGCGTCTACGGCTTTACAGGAATGCGCTGCGAGAGAGGTAACACATTGTAAAAAGATTTTTTTCGTACTTACAATCACTTTACAATCTTTAGGAATTTAAGTATGAAAACATTTTTATGAACAATTATGATCCTTTTTCTTTAGGAATTGTAGTGCGTTTAAATTATGTATTTGCACAGATTACCGCAAGGGACCTTGCTTTCTTACCCGCACCAACAGCACCTGCATCAACGAAGTGCAAAACGTCATGTGCACAAAACTCTTCTGTTGCGCAACAGTCGGTGAAGGTTGGGGTCATCCATGCGAGGAATGCCCGGCACGGGTGGGAAACTGCAGCAAAGGGCGACTTCCACCACACTGCACTGGTCAGATTGATTCCTAAATTTACATTTGTAACGTTCTGTTGCAGCTTATCGTATCACTTTTTTCTTTTGCAAGTTTTGACTTCACCAAAAAGCTTTTACCTAGTTTACGTATGGTTTTAATGCACTATACACGCTTGCGCTGGTACTGCATGTTTATTGACGTTGCTGAATATTTACAGATATCAATGAGTGCGAAATTATGCCAGGACTTTGCGAGGGTGGTGAATGTGTCAACACCGATGGCTCATTTACATGCGAGTGTCCGCGAGGTTATTCATACGACTCGACCATGCATCGATGTATCGGTGAGCTACTACAGCAGGGCTACTAAAAATCCACAAATATTCCCCATTAGGTCATTCCTAAAATACGTTACTAGAAACTTCAAGGCATTCTCCAAATTTCAGCTTTTTTGTTTCCAACCTCTACCCACAATAAACAATTTCACAATGCAATTTATGGAATTTGTGTTTTCGTAAACCAATGGCACTTTCTGCTACGCTGGCGATTCGGTTTTGACATTGTTAGTCGTAATTGCAGATGTTGACGAATGTCGAAGCTCATCAATCTGTACCGATGGAACTTGTATTAACGAAGATGGTGGTTTCCGGTGTGAATGTGCGGAAGATTATCAACTTTCTGACGATGGATTTCACTGCATATGTAAGTCTTGTAAAATCAGTTATATCAGACCCACACGACTTTGAATCCAAAAACATGCACCCTTATGAACAACATTCACTTTTGCCTTAACAACAGGCTACTCAAAAGATTTACATATTTCTATTAATTCCCCAGCAAATCGCCCCGGAAGATGTTACACCGCAATCGAGTCTGGAATGTGTGCAAATCCTCTGGGCAATCTTGTCCGTCGCACAATGTGTTGTTGTATGCAGTCTGGACAGGAAACCTTGGGAAAATGTTTCGCCGCAGTTGGCCAATTTGCCGAGAGGTGCGCGGCAATTGGCACACGTAAGTGCACCTCCATTTTGGCGCCGTATTGTACTGTTAAAAAGACTAAAATTCTCAACAAAAAATGTTTTACGCACAAGAACTGGTTCCATCTTCTTATTGAAACAATTTACAACCGTGAATTGTATACCTAAGACTAACATTGTTAGCTAACTTTATTAAGCGGAATATCAGCAACAATGTCCGGAAGTGTCGGACAGCAATATCTGTGAGGTTTTGGACGAGCAAGCTTGTGCCAATGGAAGATGCGTTCCCATACTAGAACAACACAGTTACGCTTGTGAGTGCAACGAAGGATACCATCAGTCCGTGGACAAACAAAGATGCATCGGTAAGACTGGGCTACGAACNTAGATGTTAGTTTTTACTTTTCACATATTCTAAGTCGATTTTAAAAACACCTCAACGCGGCTTTTAATTTTTAGCGATGAAATGTAATGTGAGGTGCGAGAACAATGGAAGATGCATTGGTGATCAATGTCGTTGTAGATACGGTTACACAGGGCCTCGTTGTACCCAAGGTAAGTTCAAGATTTTATCACAGAGCGATCTTTTTCATTGATCATTGCACCAAAATAATTTGCAGCTGTTTGTGGTCCTGGATGTTTGAACGGCGGTAGTTGTATCAGCCCGGGAAGATGTGCGTGCGTCTACGGCTTTACAGGAATGCGCTGCGAGAGAGGTAACACATTGTAAAAAGATTTTTTGNACCTCTTTGAGGGTGAGTGCTTCCGAAGCGTGCGAAATGGTCAGTGTCGGGCACACAACGCCCTTCACTTGGCAACTACCCGTGCGGATTGCTGCTGCTCGGTGCCTGGGGCGACCAGTGCTTGGGGCCCCAGTTGCGATCCTTGTGCCGAAGTAGGAGATGGTAAATAAAACAAGTTACTTAAAAATTGAACATTTTTGAAGCCTAACGTTATTGTATTTTCCCAGCCGATTATGCGGTCTTGTGTGCAAACTTCCGAGTGCAGAACAAATGCGAACTGCTGGAAAATCCATGTGTCAACGGCCATTGTGTAAACATGGGAAACAACGCGTTTCGCTGCGAGTGCAACACTGGTTTCCTCGTAGCTGACGACCAACAATCGTGCATAGGTAAGTTAATGCAAAGTTTTAGTTTTGTATCGTTTGTTTAAGCGCTGCTTTGATGTTTCGTAGACTTCGATGAGTGCACACAAAATCTGTGTAGTAATGGAATTTGTCGCAACACACCGGGATCTTACACTTGCACCTGCAACACAGGATTTATACTTAGCGGAGATGTGTGTGAAGGTAGATCATTTTAGATTACCGTAAATGCATAATGCCTGGAAAGTTTTTTGGATTGAATTGTTTTGTTTTCACAGACGTTGACGAATGTTTGTCCAATCCTTGTACAAACGCACGTTGTGTAAATGAACCCGGCACATACAGATGCGTCTGTGATGATGGGGCGATGCTCGATGTCACCGAGCACGTATGCTACGGTTCGTACCATAAGTTTAATAATGCATTTTTAAAATGTACAAATATAACACATTTTATGCTTTTTAGATGTCCGTGTTGGACGTTGCTGGCTTGAGTTTAACGGTGGACAATGTCAGGGCAGTGTCGGTGACCGTTTGATGACTGCTGAACAATGTTGCAACACAATTGGCGCCGCCTGGGGTCATGGAACCGAGTGCCTTGACTGTGAAACTCTCGGTAAGCCGATTATGAATGTATTTTATTGTGGACTTTATTTTCAACACAGCTTGTGGTTGTAGCTCCTCAATTCCGATGTGAAGAGGGATTCAAGCATGATATCAATACTGACNGAATGCTTGAACAATCCATGTGTAAATGGAATCTGCGAAAATTCATTGGGGAGTTTCAGTTGTCACTGTCACCGCTTCCAAGTTCTAGACGAAAGTGGAACAAGATGCATTCTTGGTATAGTGTTTTTGTTCAATTTTGAGTCATAAATTTATGGAAAGTTATAAAACTTGTTCTTGTAGACCTCTTTGAGGGTGAGTGCTTCCGAAGCGTGCGAAATGGTCAGTGTCGGGCACACAACGCCCTTCACTTGGCAACTACCCGTGCGGATTGCTGCTGCTCGGTGCCTGGGGCGACCAGTGCTTGGGGCCCCAGTTGCGATCCTTGTGCCGAAGTAGGAGACGGTAAATAAAACAAGTTACTTAGAAATTGAACATTTTTGCAGCCTAACGTATTTTGTATTTTCCCAGCCGATTATGCGGTCTTGTGTGCAAACTTCCGAGTGCAAAACAAATGCGAACTGCTGGAAAATCCATGTGTCAACGGCCATTGTGTAAACATGGGAAACAATGCGTTTCGCTGTGAGTGCAACACTGGTTTCCTCGTAGCTGACGACCAACAATCGTGCATAGGTGAGATAATGCAAAGTTTTGGTTTTGTATCGTTTGTTTGAGCGCTGCTTTGATTTTTCGTAGACTTCGATGAATGCACACAAAATCTGTGTAGTAATGGAATCTGTCGCAACACACCGGGATCTTACACTTGCACCTGCAACACAGGATTTATACTTAGCGGAGATGTGTGTGAAGGTACATCATTTTAGATTACCGTAAATGCATTATGCCTGGAAAGTTTTTTGGATTGAAATTTTTTGTTTTCACAGACGTTGACGAATGTTTGTCCAATCCTTGTACAAACGCACGTTGTGTAAATGAACCCGGCACATACAGATGCGTCTGTGATGATGGGGCGATGCTCGATGTCACCGAGCACGTATGCTACGGTTCGTACCATAAGTTTAATAATGCATTTTTAAAATGTACAAATATAACACATTTTATGCTTTTTAGATGTCCGTGTTGGACGTTGCTGGCTTGAGTTTAACGGTGGACAATGTCAGGGCAGTGTCGGTGACCGTTTGATGACTGCTGAACAATGTTGCAACACAATTGGCGCCGCNGCGAAAACGTGGAAGGCGATTTCCAGTGCGTTTGCGAAGAAGGCTACGAGCCGTCGTTGTCAATGAAAGTTTGCGTCGGTACGTCCTTATTGGTCTGGTAACGGTCAACATTCAAAACACTCAATATAATAGATAACCATCACTATATACTAACTGTACCACTTTCCAATCACAGTGAATATTTTTAACATTTGTCATCGGCCTTATCTTCCATAAACAAGTAAGGCAATTTATTTCGACGATCGAATACAATTATCGAAAAACTTTTAGACGTTGACGAGTGCACGATGCCAGGATACTGCACTGGTGGTGACTGCATTAACACTGAAGGCAGTTATCAATGCACTTGTCAAGAAGGCCGATCTCTCAGCAGCGATGGAACAAACTGTGTCGGTGAGTGCCCAAATCTTATGGCGTCGTTAGAATTTGCCTTTGTTTGCTTACATGTTTTTGTATGTTTTAGATATCGACGAATGTGCTCTGAAACCTGATCTATGTGAACCGAACGGACGTTGTGAAAACATGTTGGGCTATTACATGTGTCTGTGCGACATTGGATACAGTGCAACGGCCGATGCACAAGACTGTGTTGGTAAATACTTCTTTCTCGATAGGACAATTTGCAGACTTAACTTTGAGCATAGCTGTTTAACTTAAGTGCGCTCGATCTGTTTTCAATTTAACCAGGTTGTTTAAAAGTGGTATGTGACTTGGCGCGACATACAAAGTTTTGTTGTAGACATTGATGAGTGCGAAGTTAACAACGGCGGGTGTCACATGGGTTGTACAAACACCATCGGATCCTACGAATGCACCTGTGAGGATGGATTTGTTCTTACGTTCGACGGACACACCTGCGCAGGTACTGTCAATATGCTGTGGGAAAAATATGAAATCTAGCGTAATGTTTTGCTGTTTAAACAGATAAAGATGAATGTATGGAGCAAATGAACAGATGTGGTGGCGGTCAGTGTGAAAACACCAACGGTGCGTTCCGATGCGTCTGTTTTGATGGTTTCATGGCCACCAACGATTTGCAGTAGGTTTTAGAAAATTATCGTACTGCATACAATACAATTTCTAAGTAATGTATTGCATTAAAGGTTCTGTGAGGACATCGACGAATGCGCAATGAACCCTAATGCGTGTATGCACGGACGTTGTCACAACACCAGGGGTTCTTACACTTGCCAGTGTGATGAAGGATACTGCGTTCCGCAAGGACAAATGATCTGTGTTGGTACGTTGTTTTTAACAAACATGGAATGTCATGTTATTGGTAAAATACATACATAATTTCCCTAACTGGCGTATTTAAATCATTCAGACGAAGACGAATGTGAGATGTCGAAACATAACTGTCATGTGAACGCTGACTGCAACAACACGGACGGAAGTTACACGTGCCAGTGTATCGCTGGTTTTAACGGCGATGGATTTATGTGCCATGGTGAGTAGTCTGACCTAACTGAGATCTAACTTTATGGTCACGGTGTCAAAACAAAAATGTTCCAATTTAGACGACAACGAATGTGAAAGTGGAACTCATCTTTGCCACGACCAGGCGACTTGCCGAAACAAGCTCGGAACGTACACGTGTGATTGCAATGAGGGTTTCCACGGTGATGGGTTTACATGCTCTGGTAAGTGAAAACTGGAAATCTACGTACCACTGTAGTTTATTTTGAAATAACCTTCAAACATTTGACAGATACCGACGATTGTTTGGAGGACACCACTCTATGCGGCGATAATGGCCAGTGTATTAACATAGCAGGAAGTTTCCAATGCGAATGTTCTATGGGCTTTGCTCCAACTGAGGACTTAAAAGCGTGCAAAGGTGTGTAGGTTTGCTGATGTAGTCATTAAAATAAAGACCATCTTCACCATTTGTTGCTTGATACTACAGATATCGACGAATGTTCCTTCGAGCACGTTTGTGTCAACGGAAGATGTCACAATGTCCCAGGGGACTTTGCGTGTGTATGTCTGAGCGGGTAAGTAAACAAAACCACTTTGATCTATTTAACGATTAATGGATAACCAAACACTACTCTTTGCAGTTATGAAAAGGACGAACAAGGCGGCAACTGCACTGATGTCGATGAATGTGCCGAAGTTGCTAAGTGCATCAACGGAATTTGTGTTAACACACTAGGCACATACGAATGTCAATGCCCTGAGGGATTCGAACCAAACCCAACTGGAATCGGTTGTGTCGGTAGGTTATAATTTTTTTAATTTCTCTTCAAGCAGAAACTCGTGATCATACTGCGACTGATTTTGCAGATAACAGGATCGGAGATTGCTTCCTTAACAGTGAGGGCGATGAAAATGCACCGATCTGTACAGACAGAGTCGGAGCTTCAGTTACTAAATCCAGGTGTTGCTGTTCTAAGGCAGAGGGCTGGGGCAATCCATGTGAAGTCTGTCCATTGCCTGGGACACCGGAGGTAAGTGGAAATAACAAGTCGTTTCGGTTTACGTCAGACATAATCTGTGCAGCATACCAATCGTACGATTCTGTTTTTAGTATGACATGTTATGTCCTGGTGGTTATGGCTTTGTTCCAAATCCCATTACCGTCCTTTTGGAAGATATTGATGAGTGCGTCCAGCTACCTGGTCTTTGTCAAGGAGGAAAGTGCATTAACGTCTTTGGTTCGTACATCTGCAACTGCAACGAAGGTTTCATTCTCGACGAAGAGTCGCATGTTTGTCAAGGTGACCGAAAACGAAAAGACGATTTATTGTGATTAAACTTGGTTAATATCGCTGCCTTGCATTTGCGCAGACGTGGATGAGTGCCAACATGACGTCTGTGGCGCTGGCACATGTCTCAACACTGTCGGTGGATACAACTGTGCATGTCCGGAAGGTTACAAGTCGATTCTTGGGGGGCGTAAATGTGAAGGTAAGATACTCAAGTGAATTGTTAAATTGTCAATAAATAATTGGTTACGTTAAATATGAAGGCGTGACAGCAAGAAACCTTTCTTTAAATCGCTGTTTTCTGGTGGTGTTTAAAGCGGCTTTACAGAAATATTTTTTTGTTTAAAACAGACATAAGGGAGGCATCTTGTCATCGCTACTACAATGCCACAGCGGATGCATGCACCAGCGAACTGACATTTGAGACCACAAAGAAAACGTGCTGTTGTTTCCCGGATATTGGCCAAGGCTGGAACAATCCATGCGAGGTAACAACAGCGACCCAATTTTACCAACAATTTGGCCTACAAACAACTTTTTTTAGCCATGTCCTTCGGAACGCACGCCAGAATTTTTGTCGCTTTGTGGCACTGAAAACTACACCCTTCCTGAGGATATTTGCGCCACCGGGGTGTGCAAAGATGGGGAATGTATCCAGACCGACGACGGCTACAGATGCGAATGCATGAAAGGGTATCATTACAACGTGGACCTTATTATTTGCGAAGGTACATTTAAAGTCTATCGCTGCCTTACAGCAGATTAGCATAGTCAGTATTTTTTGCCCGCTAACGGAGTTAATCTGTTTCGGATGTTGATGTCTGTTCTGTCATTGTTTGTTGTGTGTTTTCTGCTTGGCGATAAACTATAATCTTGCCGCAGACGATGATGAGTGCGTGGACGAGGATTTGTGCTTCGCTGATGCAGAATGCACCAACACCCCAGGCTCTTACCTGTGTGCTTGCCGTCAAGGTTTTGTGTTTAACGAGGCCACAGACCAATGTGAAGGTAAATTTTCCCGAAAACCCGAATTGGCGAAAAGGACTCGTGAAAAATTGGTTAAATTATGTTTCTTTTTATTTGTATTTGTGTGTCTGACATATTGTGATGAAAACGACGCTATAATTAATAATATTCGAATTCAGACATCGACGAATGCGTGTTGGCTAGCACCTGTGCTAATGGAGCTTGCGAAAACACCCACGGAGGATTTGTATGCGACTGTAACCAGGGATTCACAGATGTCAATGAAGGCAAAGCGTGCGAAGGTGAGTTGAGGTCGTTTCGCTGACGATGTTTTGTTCAACTTTGTTGATCTGTTTGTTATTTCGCTGATCCACAGACGTGAACGAGTGCGAAGTGGGGGATGCATGTGGGCACGGAAAATGCTGGAACGTATTTGGCAGCTTCTCTTGTACTTGCGACACTGGTTTCCGAATTTCCAACAATGGCGACTGCATTGGTACGTGACCGGATAAATCACATGAATCATATATTAACCAATTGATCTTCAAACAAAACCGCATTTTCCTGTGCGCAAGCCTTTTTCACATGCCTTTGTTTAACTTTATTCAGACAACGATGAATGCGCCGAGGAAGGTCAATGTAAAAATGGGGTTTGCGACAACCTTCCTGGCGGCTTTGTGTGTACGTGCGACGACGGATACGATGTTACACCGGACGGTCGGATCTGTATCGGTTGGTTGATTGCTCCAAACGCCTGCTCTACGAGATGATTTGTTACGATAACAACTGCCGTTTTAATATAGATTCCAACGAGTGCCAATTGGACTCGACCATTTGTGGAGTTGGAACCTGTCAAAACATGGATGGTTCATACAAATGCTACTGTCCTGATGGATATGAAAGCCTTGACGGAAAATCTTGCACAGGTTAACTGAAATCATTTGTGAAAGTTAATTATTTGAACAGAAAAAACTAAACCAGTGTTTCAATTTAGACATTGACGAGTGCCAAGACTTGAAGGCAATGTGCAAATTTGGCCAATGTACAAACACTGAAGGCAGCTACGTGTGTGAATGCCCGGTCGGATTTGAACTAAACAGGAACGGAAAAATGTGCATAGGTAAGTGAATACGCATTCTGGCGCGATATGAAAATAGGTAAAATTCATTACCGGTTATCAATGTGTGCTGCACTCAACTCAGACCCAGACAAATATTGCGAAATACATCTTCCTCTGTACCTCAACTTTTGAGTACTTGTTATTTTCACCCAAATACGGCGATGAAGTAATTTCGTCCCCAATCACCACCATATTTGCACTCAAAACTTGGCCAACGACCGGAACGAACTTTGAAGTATTATTAATTGCCTCGCATTTTGGCTGCTTGTAGACACACGAATAGAGAAATGTTATTCATCTGTGGCGAATGGAGTCTGTGATAACCCTGGAGCAACCTTGGTGAGAAGGGACGATTGTTGTTGTCGATGTGTCGGTGGCGGATGGGGAAGGGACGAACAATGCCAACCTTGCCCAGCTCTCAATACAACTGAATTTAATGATCTTTGCCCCAATGGATGCGGATTCGGAAGCATTGAAAGTGGTTAGTATTTTGACCGACACGACTGTTTTCTTATTGTGCCAAATACCACACAAACCGACACTTGTAAATTGTGCTCAGATATCAACGAATGTGTGGCAAATGATCCATGCATCAATGCCAGATGTGTCAACTTGGCTGGAAGCTTCAAATGCGTTTGCAACACCGGATTTGAGTTGGACAATACCAACCTGCGTTGCGTCGGTATGTTTCCTCACAATAATAAACAACTTGCTCCTCCTACGTTTGACTGTATGTTTTAATTTGTGCTGTAGATATTGACGAATGCTTGACTGGCTCCCCATGTGGCCACGGAACATGCCAAAATACCGAAGGAAGTTTTGAATGCGATTGTGATGAAGGATATTACAACGGACCCGACATTGCATGTCATGGTAATACACATATAAATCTGTAAAATTAGTTTGTCACTTCACACAAAACTTACACACATTCTTTTCAATTAAAGACGTAGATGAGTGTGCTGACAGCAGAATCAATCTATGTGGATTTAGATGTGAAAACACAGATGGAAGTTTCCATTGCGCTTGCCCTTCAGGATTCCAATTAAGACCTGATGGAAAGATGTGCGAAGGTCACCATTTTTTTTTGTTGATTTAGATTATATAGATCTTTTTGGCTTTATTTTGTGCACAACGAAAAAGACAAATATACGACAACGTTGAAGATTAATTGCTAAGAAACGTTGCATTACTTTCAGTGAATAAAATATGTTTCTGATCAATTTTTTGTGTTATTTAATGTTTTTTTGCTTCAATATACAGATATCGATGAATGCGTTTCCGATCTACACAACGACTGTGCCACAAAGGGNTGTTGATTTAGATTGTATAAATCTTTTTGGCTTTATTTTGTGCACAACGAAAAAGACAAATATACAACAACGTTGAAAATTAATTGCTAAGAAACGTTGCATTACTTCCAGTGACTAAAATATGTTTCTGATCAATTTTTGGTGTTATTTGATATTTTTTTTTGCTTCAATATACAGATATCGATGAATGCGTGTCCGATCTACACAACGACTGTGCCACAAAGGGCATGGAATGTAAAAATATCATCGGCTATTACATTTGCCTTTGTCGTTCTGGATACAGGAGGGTTGGAACCTCTGACACATGCGTTGGTATGTTGATAGTTATGTCCCTCTTTCACGAAGGACACATATTGTTTTCACTCTGTTTTTTTTACCCTAACTATTTTTTTCAGAGGCCCTTTAAATAGAAATTTTAACCCCAAATGCATGAAAGACATATCTTTAAATGTGTTTTTAAAACGCTAACTGTTCTGTCCAAAGCACAAAATGACGCAACGTGAAGTGAGCGTATGACAGAAACTGTTTTAAAATAGATTATTAACATAAGCCGCGCAGATAACGCAATCTTGTTGTAGTATAATGGAATATTGGAGAACATGTGGTGCTACATCGCTATCAATTAACGTTTACATGTTTGTGGGGACATATGTGTTTGCTTGCGAAAACAAATATGTTACAAATTACCAAGTAAATAACGCCCAAATATAACGTAGTGTAAAAAAATAAGAATTTGTTATAATGATGGGAAATGACATATGCGGGCAAAAAGCATTCAATAGGTGATTGTGTATGCGGAAAGGTATTGTCGAGAAAGGCATCCTTTTGGTTTTGCTTTTTTAACAACAGCTCAGGGACCTTAAGACAATGCATTAATGCAAATTTATATTTAGATGTAAACGAGTGTGATCAACTACGCGTCTGCACCAACGGTGTTTGCATCAACCAAGACGGAACTTACGCATGTCAGTGTAACGAAGGTTACGAGTACGATGCGGAACACAAGATGTGCCTGGGTAATTGTTTTTCTTCTAAAAAATGTTTACAATCTTTTTTGTCTGTGCCCAATTCGTTAACATCCGACACTCAGCTTTACTAAACGGCCAAAATAGTAATTAATCTGGTAGGCCTTTTACACCGAAAGCATCATAGTCGATTGTTAAATCGTAGGCTTGGCTAGGACTTTTTGGACCAGAGGATTGACTTGAGATTACAAACAACTTTTAGGCCGCTAATCTACTTCGATAGCAGTAGCATCCAACGAACAACGTATGCAGCTACATTAAGAACTAATCTCAGTAATTTTTTAAACACATCGACCCTTGGTTTGAATCAGGTCAAGTTTGTACATAGGCTGTGTAATTTTATATTGTTGTTAAAATTGCTAATTATTTGTTTTTTGACGAAGTGAAAACGTTACAGTCAGATACATGTTTTCAAGCGGTTACTTTTCACTGTATAGTGGTCTTGTGGCTGAACACTGCAGATAACATGCGGATTTATACCACACATTTTTCTGATTAGAATCATGAAAGCAGATAAGCTGGTAGATAAGCTTTATCCCATCTGCTGCCTGTATTATGTTAAAGCTACTAATATTAGGCGTTTTTTGCGTTATAACACGCTTTATTACAAAAAAGCAAACCAATAAACCTTGAGTTTATGCAGGAGTTAAACCTCTAAAACTTAACCGAATTGACTCGAAAATTGTGAAGTTTGAAACCCAACGAGACTTGAGTATAACTGTATATAGACGGCTTGAGACTATTCTTAAAAGACTCGTTACCCAACACTGCAATTAACTGAACGTGTGTTCTTCAGACACAAGGCAGGGTGAATGCTACACTGCCGTCCACCAGCGCATGTGTGAAGTAACATCCACGACTGGACTTCCATTTACCAAAGCTGAGTGCTGTTGTGGTAAAGGAAAGGGATGGGGTGCACAATGTGAAGAATGTCCTCATCCTGGAACAGGTTGGTGTACAAGTAGAAATCGCAAAACAAAGTTTCGCTGTACATTTCACACTTTTTTTTAGCCGCGTTTTTGGAGCTCTGTCCCCATGGACCTGGTTACCAACCAAACGGTGACGACATAGACGACTGCAGGGTGCTCCCAGGTCTTTGCAACCACGGAACTTGCATTAACACTCTCGGAAGTTTCAGATGTGCTTGCTCGCACGGATACGAACCTTCAATCTCTAAACAAATTTGCCTGGGTTGGTATTTGTGCATAACCGTTCTGAAAGAATATTNAGAAATTGCAAAACAAAGTTTCGCTGTACCTCTCACACTTTTTTTAGCCGCGTTTTTGGAGCTCTGTCCCCATGGACCTGGTTACCAACCGAACGGTGACGACATAGACGACTGCAGGGTGCTCCCAGGTCTTTGCAACCACGGAACTTGCATTAACACCCTCGGAAGTTTCAGATGTGCTTGCTCACACGGATACGAACCTTCAATCTCTAAACAGATTTGCCTGGGTTAGTATTTGTGCATAACCGTTCTGAAAGAATATTTTCACTTTGTTTTGTTTCGTGCTGTTGCACTTTTGGCAGAACATTTTATTAAGTTATTACTAAATGTTCGAATTGTACGGAATTCAGACAGTTTGTAGAACATGCCATGTGGCTCATTGATTACTGTGCTGAAGCCAAAATAATTCCAGCAGTTCCCACTAGCCGCCTTAAATGGGTTAAATTCTTAAACAACGTACAGGATGAATAAAACATTATAAAACATGACATTGTGAGATATTTATTGCCGTGTTTGACCCGATAGCCCAATCACTTACACGCACTATTCCCCTAAAAGTTTGCAAATTATTTAACAATGTCGAAAATGGAAAGAGTTTTACAGTTTCCAACACATGCCAATGTAGTTCGATTGCTGTGTTCGACCCTGTGTCCCCCGTAAAGGCGTATTAACTACTTTGTTTCACTCTATACCCCAGACAGTTGACCTACGATAGTCCCCTTATTTTTAATTAAAAATAGTGTCAACTGTTTTCTAATTAAAATTATTTAAAATACCAGTCTCCTTTTTGTACGTATGTTGAGGATACCCAACATTGTTTGACATGTATCAACAAAAACACAAAATAAAAACTTTGCATGTATTGGGACTTGCATTTCTTCCTGTAGACACAAACATGTCACTAAAATTGTTTACTGTGAGACCCAATGTAAAATAACATAGTGAATGCACCATAGTATATGTATAATGGCAATATGGTAAAATGCCACCCTTTTAGTTTTTCCAACTGCTTCAGTTTCGTAACCTGTAGTAAATCATAAAGTTGTAGTAGACGATAAACACGTTATATAACAGCTGTTTGGGTTAGGGGCTAAATTGACACGTTTATTTTTCAGACATTAACGAATGCTTAAACACACCAAACCCGTGTAGTTTTGACTGTCGGAACACAGAAGGAAGTTTTGAATGCGTGTGTCCTAAGGGATACCAAGTTGACAGTGACAGCGTTTCATGTGTTGGTAAGTAAACTGCAAGTCATGTATTTTTTTATGCTCTGTATTCTCACCTGCTGCAAAGCAATTAAGTTTTCGGATACAAAACGAATCGTTAACATTTTTTGAAGTCTGCATATAAATCGAGCGCGTTTGATCATTGCCTGACAGACCCTCCAATATATATATTTTTTTTGACAGACCCTCTAATATTTTTTTGTTTTATAGATGTTGACGAGTGCGCCACCAAGCGTCACAACTGTCAGTATCTTTGTATGAACACAGTCGGCTCGTTTAAATGCGAATGTCCGCATGGATTTGTTCGCGAGGTAATTGTTGCAAAAACGATATACAGACAAATTGTAAAGTAACATTTTATCTTTTTACAAACTGTATACATGGGTTCCTGCTGTCGGGACTTGAACGTTTAGTAGTAAAAAGTAAAAATACTTAACGGTATACCGCTTTAACGTTGTTAACAGGGTGCACAATGTGTGGACAAGAATGAGTGTGTGGATATGCCAGGAGTTTGCGGGCCTCGCGGAATTTGTAGAAACGACCCCGGTAGCTATCACTGCGAGTGTCCTCGTGGATTCCGACGTGGTGATATGGGAGATGAGTGCATGGGTAAGAATGAATTGTAAACATGGTTTACGAATGTGTTGTCCCGTAAAAATTTCACATAACGTTAAAACTTGACAAAGATTCTTTTTTAAAAACGATGGTGCACTAATTATCACCTGTTGCGCACATGTACATGCTAATTTTGACGTTTTTTTGGCGGCAGATGTTGATGAGTGTGGTGGAGGACAAGTCGGATGCGCTGGAAACTGTCAAAATATCCCAGGCTCGTTTAGATGTTTGTGCTCAAGGGGTTTTACTTCTACTCTATACGGTCGTGGTTGTCAGGATGTTGACGAATGTGTGCATAGTCCTTGTAGCCAGGGTCAACATTGCAAAAACACTCGAGGGGGATTCCAGTGTGGCTGTTCAAGGTAAATTTATTTGTATTTAAAGGCGAACACGTGTTGTTTCACTTTTTGGGGGATCCTGCAGTGCTCCCCTGAAAACGTTAAATGTTGATGGTAAAAGCCGATTTATGTGCGGTTAATGTCCCAACCACAAACACCACACTTTATTTGATGTACATTAAATGAATCGAAAACGTTTTTTACCTTGTGAAAGAAAAACAATAAAGACCCCAAATATTTTGAAAGTTTCTTAATTATGAATTAAAAATCGTAACATGTGTTTTTTTTATATTCAGTGGTTTAAGAAAGGTAAATGGTGGGTGCATGGACATTAATGAATGTCAAATGGGAGGTGGAAGTTGCAACTTTGGGTGCCGCAACACTTTTGGCAGTTTCTCTTGTTCCTGTCCCAGAGGATTTTTCCGACTCGGTTCTGGGTAAGATATTTAACAAAACTACGAACTAAACCTTAAAAGTAATAACTGACTACTTGCCAAACTAAAAAAATCGTTTGGGTAAACGTGTAAATATTAAAAACATTTTTCTCTTGCAGACATTGCATGAACGCTGGCCAAGGCGGATTCAGACAACGTATTCCGCAATACAACCAGCAATACAATCCGTACGGACCGCCGCCAATGTTCGGAGGACCGCCAGCGCATAATCCTTACCCACAGCAAAATACGGTTTGCTACAACTGTATGCCAGGTGGTGATACTCGTCGCCGAACTAGGCGGTCCGCACCAGAGGGTCAATTTATAGAAAAACACGATATGGATGGCCGTGCCTCAGTAAACGAAACTTATCCGATTGAAATCTACTTGCTTTCTAACAATGTTACCCATCACACCCCACTTCTAAATCTCAGACCATCGTTGAAGCAACTTCGACAACACTCAAGATACACGATTGTATCTGGCAACGAGGAGCGCAGATTCCGCATGCACCATACAGATCAGACCACATTCTTGCATTTTGCGAAGCACGTAGCAGATACGACTGACAGCGTTTTGGTCGAAGCGGGCATTTACAACCTTCGTTTGAGGGCAAAGAGCACTTTAAGCGAGTCAGAGATCAACAGAATGTCGTTGGAAAGCGAATTGATCGGCCAAGCGCTAGGAAGCCATGTTGTCCTTGACGTAAAAGTTCACGTTGAAGATCCATGAGCGGGCAGTCGTCTCACGGCGAAAGTACTTATCTGCGGCTTAGTAAGTCGATAAGCCGTGTAAAAACAAGTACTGGAATAATTACCCATCAATCTGTTCTGCTCTTCAGAGTGACACCATTTGATCACGTTTTCCGCCAAACTCAAACTATAATCGCTTTTTCGAGAATGTCGTGTTATATCTGCCAAAGCTTGTAATTTTGCGCTTAAGCATTCTATCTAATTCCAGCATATTTTTATCGTTTGTAGGCTAATTGTCCGTTGTTAAAGCAAATCTAACTGTAAATAGACAATTCCACGCTCTACGCTCTGTCAATGCATTCATGGACAGCAATAACTGTTTACAAATTATGAAACGTTTTTAAGATTGTAACAGCATGAATTAAATTTTTTACATTATCCATTTTTTATTCACACTATCAATGGAAAGTCTCACCCTTTTCAATCATGCATTTTAGTATTTTGCGCCATTTCTGAGTTGTTTGCTTTAGTATAACTACGTGGTTTCAGACATTTTCGCCCTTGTTGGAAGTTCCTATTCTGTAAACTGCTGATGCCATTACAATTTTAGCGACATTTTATGCAGTTTCAGTTATTTTGCAGAAACGTGGAGACTTTATTTTTGCTGCAGTTAAAAAGCATAGTATAGGCTATGGTACAAAATACAGATTTTGTGTTTTGCAGAAATAAGTTGGGGGGTTTTGATTTTGTGGAGGAATCATCTTGGGATGAATAAAACAGCTAGTATGCATCGTAATATTCCTTTTGAGAACATTTGTTCTATTGCAAGCAGAAATTCCTTCTCTGAAATTACAATTTCTTACTGCTTAGAAATTCTTCATTGGTTGGGAACCTCTGCTCCAGCAGGTGTACTGCAGTTGCTTCTCCGAAGCGCCAATTGCAATGAGTGGCACAAACATGATAAACTGGTGCCGTTAGCGGGCGCCAATATGACAGAATATACCGATCAAAGGTGGCATCAACATAAGCAAGTGCCGTTAGGCAGCGCATTTTTGACACACCATAGCGCAGCTGCACAATATTAATGGTAGAACCAGATAATTTAACTTATCCTTAGAGCCTTTCGTCAAAACGGTAGGATTTTCTTTCGGCGCTGAAAATATCGGGTTGTTTATGTTTATTGTCGAACCCCACTCTACTTTTCTCAACACGTTGTAAGTGTCTTATGGGTCGGTTTCCAAGTCAATTTAGGTTCCAGTGGTTCGAGTCTTAAAGTCGCAAATTTTTTCATGGTGTGCGTATTTTGTGATATAGTGTGTGAACGCAGCTTGGTCACTGCAGCATGTAAAAATACTTTTTATTTGCGGCTTTGGGCAGCAAACACAAAATTGTAACGGACATAGCTTAATTTAATGAAAAAAAATGCATCGTACAATTACACACATAAACTTAGGTAAGTTTTGAGTTACGTTACGTTACGGAACTGTTAAATTTTATTCGGTCCGTTTTTTTCTGTTGAACCAATCCGCTCTCTTGTAACTTTCCGTCTCCTTCGCACATCCGTCTTCCCCCTTTTCAGACTCCATTTCCCGCATTTCCGTCGTTCCGTAACCCTGCTTTTAGACATGTATGCAATTTGCACCAAAGTGTATCCTGTGTTAAACCGTCACTTTTGACAAAAGTTTGTTACCTATTCTATCCTGCCAATATTTCAAGCCTAGGTTGGTCCAAATTCGCTAGTATGAAGACTCTGAAGAGTCACAAAGGTTTAGCAAAAGCTATTTTGATTGTAACCCTTCAATATCCATAAAGATGTGGCATGTGGGTTTACCTTCTGTAAATATATTAACAAATGAGATGTGATACTGGTTACACACAGGTTGCTCTTGATGTATATTTTGCGCAATTAAGTAATCACAAATTTATCACTTGCATCACAATTAAGCATTATTTGTTCACTAGTCTATCTATGCCTGGTGATTGGAAATCTTTGTCAGAAAAAGCAGTCTCATGCATCCCATAAAGTGGTTGTGATGGTTTTCATTATGCTGCAAGTTTAGCAAATTTTTCGTAATGTGTCGCATCAAAAAATTTAAAATAGGAAATGTAGCAGTTTGATTTTAATGTCAAACCTCTATTGAGACCTAAATTGCTAAACCCTACCCTATTTGTTACATTCTTTAAATTTTGCTTTATGCCCATACGAAATATATATTTCTTACATGCCAGATCCATAAACTTTGTAAAAGCAAGCAAGCACATCCATTACATTAAATTATGTGCAAACATAACACTAATTGTTTCTGTACCAGTTAGTAAAACTTTTATAGTAAGCCTCTTCATTAAAATCCTTGGCTGGTGTATGGAAAGTCCAACCAACTTTTACAAAGGCGTCACATCGGAAAATTTTAGAGAAACACTCCGATTAAGCAAACAACTGCGGAGTTTTATTAACATTCACCTTTGTGCTTCTGAAATAGAACTTCCATTGTAAATCAAATAATGTTTGGTCGTAAAAAAAATAAGGATGACAAGCGTGAAAAAAAGAGGCACAAACATGGCATGACTCAAGCTGAAATTACAAAACTGGAGGAAGTAGGATTAAGAAGAGGATTTTTTAGTAAAAAGTATGACAACGTTTTTTGATATTGGTGTTTGCTTTAAGGTCAAATTTGAAACTTGACTGTAAACAGAATGTTGTGTAACCAGCCACTGAATAGTGGTGACATTGAAAATAATCAGTCTTGTTGTGAGTCTGTTATAATAACCTAAACGCAAGTGGCTTCAAGTTTGTCAATATGTACTGTAGCATCCGATTTATTGTAGATAATAATTAGGCAGAGACTAAAATGTTTGTCTTTTTCTTAAGGTCAACAAAGCGAGAAAAAGATGAGCAAAAGTTGGATGCAAATAGTGATTCAATGCAGGATGACTCTGCACAGGTACCATGGTATAATCTGCAAACCAGTGGGTTTTTTTATCTAGGTTCCATTTGTATTACGCCAGCCTACATTGCTTGTACTGAAATTTTATGACTATTATGGATGTTACTTTGACCGTTGGCAGATTGTGTGATTGTGATGTGTCCCCCACCTTTCTGTGTATAAGCATTACAGGTTCTTTGTTGATATGTTGAGTGAGGTATATGTTATCACTTTCTTTAGGTTTTGTTCTTTGCAAGATTTGTGTCCATTTGACAATGTACCATACTAGAATACCTATACTTGTAACCGAATTAAAGCTTGGAAAAAAACATAATAGTGTACCAACCATACATGAGGGAATTCATTGTTCATATTTGAATGCACTTGAATACAGGTTTTGCTCCCAATGTAAATAGTTTTTGCTTTTGTATTAAAATTCATGATTACCATTCGAAAGTCAATGCTCGTATTCAAATCTCCTGGTTATGAATATGTTCAATACTTGGCCTGGGTCCCCATTCCTAAAGGAAAACGTTTTGTCAAGAAAAACAGGAGAAATCAGTTGAACCTCCAATTTCATCTAGATTATGTGAAGATCCGGATTAACCAAGGTTTACTGTATAGTATCCTTTTTTAAAATTAGGTACTAGTGCGTACCAGACATGGGGCAATTCGTATACAAATGCATTCAATTACAGGTTTTACTCCTAACTTGCTGTATTTAAAAACTTTTTGCTTTTGTTTAAAAAAGCATGATTACCATTTGAATTGTAAGAACCTGTTGTTGACAAAACTATTTGTGAACACAAATGGACAAGCAAAATAAATGCTACTTGAATTACACAAGCGCTTAAGTTATACTTGCAAATTCTTAAATTTGTAATGACTTTAATTGTTAAATCTTAAAAAAACATTTAAATATTCACGAATATGAATACAGCTAATCAAGTATATATTTGTGAAGCATTTGAATATGTGTAACGTGTATTTGACCCCATGTCTGGTGCATACAAAATGGAAATATGGTGAAAGTCACTTTTATAGTTCAGAAAGTACATGTGTGTGGGACCCATATGTTTATGCTAGAAGAAACAATTGTGTTATAAAATGCCAAGGGAATTAGGGACCCAATGTAATGCGGAGATTAAGTATATCCAATGTGATGAAGAAAATGGTATTTGTGAAAAATATCATTTTGAGGTGGTAGTGTATGTGGATTGAATATGTGGAGAATGCTACTTCTAGTTTTTGTATGTTTTGGTTTAATACACGACCATGTTCTTTTGAAATTGTATTTAATAGAGTCCAATAACAAAAACAACAACTTAATTAAAATGTTGCCTCAAACATAAAAAAGGCTGGAACCAATAATGCACGTGGTAATGTGCTGAAATAAAGAACATTCGAACTAATCCTGGGTCCCCATCCCTGATGAGACACATATTGTTTTCACTTTTTCTTTTTTTTCCTTCAGCTTGTCCATGGACTTTTGAAATGTAATATTTGACAGATTTGAATTAAACTTTTGCGGCTTTTGCACGAAATTCGATTGACCCCACAGTCCCAAACGGTTACCCCACTAGACCGGAACTGGTGACATATCCCATACACATTGACCATACAGTTTTTGCATGAAATTTTAATAAAACTTTCACAGCTGGTATGTATGGACAATGTCCAAATTTGTTGAAATTTGCAAAGTTTGAAGAACATGCCATTGTGGTGGATCAATTTCCTTGTTTGAACCCATAACCCCAGCAGTTTTCCCACTAGCCCCCTAGCATGAGGTAAATTATTTAACGATGTTTGAATTTGTTTAAATTTACACAGTTTGTAGAACATGCCATTGTGGTGGATCGATTTATTTGTTGACCTCAGGGCCCTAGGAATTACCCTGTTAGTCCCCTGTAATAAATCAAATTATTAAATTAACCATAATGCTTATTACAGCAACAATCTGTGCTTGAAAGAGCCACTAGTTTTGGACCGACAGTTCAAAGAAGAACATCATCATCAAGATTACCACCTCCAGCATCACCACAAAAAGAAGAACCTAGCAAAATAACCCACAAATATCCCATTCCACCAGCTAGAAAAAAATCCTCATCACAACCAGATAAAGTTAATTATGACATTCCAAAGACCCAATATGATGTTCCCAAGCCAGTTGGTAAGAAGTTGGATTTATGTGATATAAATTTATATTATAACGGTGGTCTAGGTTTGTCAAATCTAACATGTAATTAAACAGTTTGTCTAAATTTTATTTGCTGTAAAAACTTACTTTTATGCTTCTATGATGGGTTGTCCCTTCCTTAAGGGGACACATATTGTTTTCACTCTGATTTTTATAGGTCGCTTTCCATAAGGGCTTGTCCATGTTGTTTTGCCATGAAACATTTGATGGATTTGGACAAAACTTTCACAGCTGGTAGATATGATTATGGTGCTCTGTCATCTGTTTCATTTCACAACATGCCCCAGTGGTTACCCCACTAGCCCCAAAAGAGTAAAACTTTTTTCAAACAGATTGCAAGCTTGCGAACATCACAAATTTTTTGTGAATAGAGGGTTACATTCGTGAAAATGAAGTTAGGTTAGATGGAGTTTAAACCACTTCCAGTTGAATTAATGGTTCAGTGGGTGGTGCTTAAAGTCAGGGGTTGTCACCAACTTTTTTTCATATTTTTCCACGGGGTTCAAACCTGGGAGATCCCAAGAACGAATCCCGATCAGTTTTTTTCATGTCTGTGTATGGTGGGGCACTTCAGTCCATTCGACCAACTTAGTAAACACAGGGCCCTACTGGTTATTTTGTGGCTCCCTCTAGTGGTTAAACCGTCAAACAATCTCTGATTGGGATGAAATTTTAATAGATTTAGGTTGGGCCATTGTGTACTGATTGCGACATCTTACCTAATAGTCCCCTAAAATGGGTAAACTTATTAAATAATGTCCGAACTGGGTGTGACTTTAACAGTTTGTAGCACATGTCATTGTGGTGCACTGATTGCTTGACCCATATGCCAGCAGAAACAATTATTTCATAAAAATCATAGGTAACTATAGGACCCAATGTATACATAGAGTGTGTAAGCTACCCTTCTAGCTTTTTTCTAGTGGCTTGTCCATGCTTTTAAATATTTGGCCTTACTTGTTGGCTGCCCACAATCAAGTTTGGCAATGTAGTGGGCAAGTTATTGAAGAATCTAAATTTAGTGGTGTCTGCAGTTTTATTGAGCGATTGGTATTAGAGTTCATAAATTTTTTTATTCCTAAATTATTCGGGATAAAAAATATAATTAATTTTTGTACAGCCCCAACTACACAGAGATATGATGTTCCTCGTTCATGGAAAGAAAGTAATAATGCAAGTTCTCCATTACATAAAAGTTCTGTATCATCCACTAAATCAGCCTCACCTCACCAGCATCAATTTCGAAAGGTAAAGATTCCAAATTAACTTGCACCATTAACTAGAAAAACATGTATACGGCATTATTATGATTCTTCTACCTGAAAAGAACACATATTGTTTTCACTTTTTTTTGTTTTTGCTACTGAAGCCTGTACATGCATTGATAACACAAAATGTCAACCGATTTGAGTACAACTGGTAGTTAGGTTTTGATGGTGTATCATCTATTCCGAACCCTGATAGCCCACAAATAGATGAAATATTTGTCCATAGAAATTTTGTCATGTTATAGTTGCTTGAAGGACTATAATTGCTGTGTTTAACCTTTTATTCATCATGGCAGTTGACTTGCTAAACCTTTCAAGGGCTAAAGTTTGGTATAATTACCAATTCTTTTATTAAATTAAAGAATTGCGTCATTAAATTAAAGTGTCTGCTACTGATCTTTCTTTATATTCCACAACTTTGTATGTGTAGGGACCCAGGGACCCATGTGTTTCTGCCTGCAGAAACAATCATGCCATAAAAAGCTACGGTAACAATAGGACCTAACGTAAAATAAAGTACTGAATATATATATTTGTTTTTTGTTTGGGAAATAGTGTATATGGAATGGCAACAATGTAAAAGCCACCTTACTAGTTTTAGGTCTATGTGTGTCACTTTTTTTTCAAAAACTAGAACAACACAGTAAGCTTTACTGTAACCTGTTTTCATTGTTGCCATATGTGGTTTTATAAAAAAAGCATACTTGTATGTCATACATATCGCACACATTCTCTTGAAGGTAATCTTAAAAAAAAGATCATCTGGTGATTTTGGTGTGTCTCTCCGTCGTTCAGTGATAGCTGAACAGGTCAATTTTAAAGAAGTAACAAAGATTGTTTTCTTCGCTGAGCCTGGTATGTAATGTTTGAAAACAGTTTTGTGTTACCAACCATGCTTTCATGTCTCAACAAATTATTGATTTAAACCTTTTTTATTTTGTAATTGGCATTAATTTTTATTATCTAGGGGCTAATTATGACAGCTAACTTTATTTCAACATAACAAAACATCATACAATTCTTCAAAAAGTGTTTGTTAGCTTGCTGTGAAAGTGTTCAAGGAAATAAACCATGTCTGTGTATTGCCTGAAATTTTTTATACCTGATCAGGTGCAGCAATGTTGTCGGATGAACATGGATCGGGGGATGACACTTCGCGCTTGTTTCAAGGAGACCGACTTGTTGAAATTGATGGCATCAATGTTGAAAATGCTACCAGGGAGGAAATTGTCTCTCGCATTAAGCATGCTGGTGATCAAGTAACTTTTCTTGTACAGTCGATGACAAATATCGATCAAGCATTTTTGGACAGGTACTTTTTCAGTAAAATCAGAGAATAAAAATTACACCTTGCCAATAAAAATTTTTGAAGAAAACAGGACAGGTTAATTTCTCTTACTACAATTATTTGTACCTTTGGAAAGCCTACAATGCAGTATTTTTTCATTTTAGTCCCAAGAAACCAGTTTCGTTACCTATTGATGATTGGACCAACCTACCGCAAGTGGTGAGTAATGGCATGTTGTTTTGGTTTTCCTTTTCCTGTGGGGGACGGACCAGGAATTTACTCTTATTTCCTTTGAAGTGTTTTTCCAATTTGAATGAAATTTGAGGCCTACAACCCAAGCAGTACCTTACAAACCTTAAAAGAGTAAAATGTGATTAAAGCTAATGCAGATATTCTACTTTGAACATCTTTAATCCTAGTTTGTTGTGTTTGCTGAATATCTTTAGAGGTTGTGTACCAAAAATGTTATACCACATTGCACCCATTGGTTGACCCACAGGTGCCCAAAACATAAAATTGAAAAATCTGCTATATTTAGTTAGTTTTATTAGACAGTTGAATGAGTCACAGACGTTTGCTATTTGTCCTGTCAAGCCTTGTATTCTTCAGCAATTACCCCCCCCCCCCCAAAAAAAGGGTTCAAACTGTTAAACAATGTCTAAGTTGGATAAAATAAAAGGTTTGTATCAGTGATGGTTGCCAACTAGCCCCAGATTGGGTCAGATTAAAAAAAATTACTAAATTGGATGAAGTTTGGACAGATTGTATGTAGGATCATTGGATGTATCATCCGTTTATTAGTTACCAGAAAACAGTGTAATCTACTGGAATTACATAAAGTTAAAAACATCTGCCAATATCTGATCAACAGCAATATGTGGGGGGCATTTCCACCTGCAGAAACAATAAGCTTATAAAAAGCTTTCATAACTAAGGTCCCAGCGTAAAACAAGAGAATATATATTATTGAAAGGGTTGCAGTGTATGTGAAACTGTGGTGTGTTGAAGCCCACCCTTCTTGTTTTTACCATGTAGCTGTAGCTTTTTTAGAGTTTTGTAACAAACATTTTGCAAGCTTAAGGAAGCATATGTTAAATCTTGTTTCCTGTTAGATAACATGTTTTTAAGATAGGGCAATATAATTAACGATGCTGGATGACTTCCTCTGTAACAATTATTGAAAGTTTAAAGGTAACAATGTCTACATAAAGTGCCATATGATATTATTATTTGCATTGACTAATAAAAAAAATCCTGTCAGTCAACAATAACGTGAGTCTGTAACTTCCGTATGTGCACACACATAGCATGCATGTTGTGTGTGTTGATTAGCTGCAACCTAAACACTGCTAGATGATGGCTCATCTATGGTAACTGTCTGGACAACCTTCCGTCTGCAGTTTTCTTAAGTGTGAAGTGTGTTTCTGGGACATCTCAAACAGATGTGCTCTGTTGTCAATTCCATTTGTTTCTAAACTGGATGCTAACTTACTGCAGTCATTTTAGGTGGTGATGTCCAATGTGAGCGGACTGGTAGACTAGGCAGTTTTAAAGGGGCATTAGTTCTATAGTAGAGCAGTAAGGCATTGGTAAAGCAAGTTACAATGTTTGGAAGTAGATTTTCTTTCTGGGAAAAGAAGGTGAACTTGCAATTCAATGTTAACTGTTAAATTTTACAATAAACTTTGTGTCAATGCTGTCGATATAGTCAGTAGATGCACTATTGCTTTTATTATTCTTTTTATAGGCCAAAGATGATGGCATCCCAAAGCTACCTGCAACCAAGAAGGTAACATTGAGTGCTGTTAAAATCTGTACCATTCCTCACTTTATAAGGGGCACTTTTGGTCCAGAAATATTGTTCTAATTTGTTGCACATAATATTATGGCCCAATAAATAAATTGGTCAAAGTTAACTTATCATTTTTTACCTATAAGGAAAAACAGTGTTGTTGAATCTAAACTGTGTACCAATACCAAATTGTAATCGGTCATTAGAAGTTCATAATAAGTGTCATACTGCTCAGTCCAAAAGGTATTCCACAACATAGTTAAAATATTGCAAATCTATTTGCTATACCAGGGATTATTTCTACGATCTTCCATGATCCACTCTTTAGTCAGTAACGTTACTAAAAAGTCTTTTATAGCCTACTGTAAAGAAAATGCTGGAATGCATGAATAAACTTGCTATTTTAAGTGCGTTTCTTAGTCAAAACACGAAAACTGAATTTTTACACCAATTTATTGTTGAAAACCCCACAAAACCCCGTAATACTAAATTCTGTATTGTGCATGCCTATGTTGATAATTTCACTACTGAGAATCACCCGTTGTTGGTTTAAAAATGTATTTGTTAACGATGTAATGATGGGACATGGTGAAGTTGGAAGTTGGGGTATCAGAATTTACACTCTCTAATCTTTAATTTCTATTTATCTATGAACAAAGAAAGAGGAAAATTCTTGTGCTGTAAAGAAAAGAAAGTCTCTTCCTCAAATCTCTTCAACTTCCCCAACTCAAGTCAGCAGTTCAAAAGCTGAACCATCTGAAGATGTTTCTGATCAACAAAGTCTGGTTCAGAATGTTATCAGCCAAAGCTCGAAGGAGGCAAACAAAGACATCAGTGAAGTTTCTCCTAATGAGCTTCATGCCAGCGCGATGCTTGAGGAGAAGGCACCAGTGTGCAACAAACATATTGAAGTAGAGGTTGTGGAAGTGCCCGAAGTGCCCGAAGTTACTGCTCTTAAACAAAGGAGAAATGAAAATCTGACAGAATGTCAGCAGACTGCGAATGAGAATTGTCAGGAGAAGATGGCCTTTGAAGTAACTGAACCAGCAGGTTCTTCACCTGTTAAACCTTTATCAGAAAACTGTGACAAAGATACATCCCTCTTTTATGATATTGCCCAGACAGTTGCAGATAATTCTGACATCTCTATCTTATCTTTCACAAAAAATGGAGACAAGGTCTGTGTACAATCTGTCTGTTTCTTCTTTCAATTCTCTTTTTTCCCTATCTTTTTCTTGTCAATTTAAAGTTCTTTTATCCTGGTGACTTTAATCAAAATTGTCTTTAAAAATTGAAAATATTTTTCAACAGGAAATTAAAGAAAAAACACCAGACATCGTTGAATTTTCTGATGGTAGTTCAATCAAATGGAAGCAGAAAGAAAAAATTTGGTTCATGTTTGAAGGTTCATTGTGTGGTGGACATATTGTTGAACCAGGTGGGCCAAATAACTGAGATATGAATATGAAACCATAATATAAATCTTGTAATAACAGTATGTCATTCTTTTCACTTCTTACTCTCTGATTTCAGATAATAACGCAAGTGTTTCCAATGTCCCTGAGGGCAAAAAAAGAATCCAACTTGAAGTTTCACACAAAGTTCTTATTGTTCCTGAAGAAGAAGTAGATCTGGTACAGAGCAAACGCTAAATGAACCCAGTCAATCCCATTTAATCAAGCTTAATCCAATACTTATTTGCAGGCAAATGATGCCCAATTTGACCGCATTGGAGACATTTCAAGTCTCCGCCATCTGAATGAAAGCAGTGTGATCCACACGTTAACTTATAGATATGGAGGTGGCTTGCTTCATTCATTTGCTGGTCCCCACCTGATAACAACCTGCTCAGCCCACACCACAATCAACCCTACAACATTCTCCGAAAAGGTGTTTGTTTCTTCTTAGTTTTGTGATATCAATTCATGTCAACCATTATACTGCGAAAATAAAGTTTTTTAAGCAACAATCAAGACTTGCAATAGTAAGGTGCCTTATATATTTCCAAAGAAAAAAATAATAATTAAAATACAGTAGTTTTGTGGTATTTTAACTAAATATTTGGAAAATTGAAAACTAAAACATAATTGTTAGCTATAGATCCTGTTGGGTGAAGGAGATACTGTTTTTTTTTTGTTTATTTCTGATTTTCTGTCTGACAAAGGTCTGATTTTTTTCCTCCTGTTTGGTCAAGAAAAAATTGTTTAAATTTCTTTAAATTGTATCATAGATAGGTATCTGAAGTTGTGCACTGTAGCTTTTGACCCCCAGTTGACCCAAGCACCCCCCCCCCCTTCCCTCCAAAAAAAATTTCAAGAAGGCCAATATTTAGTATAGTATGCCGCTTTGAAGTTCATTTTGATAGGCGAAATATCACAAAGTATTTTGTGACTTTTGGTTAAGTGTATTGAAATTCAAATCCAAAACCAACCTGATTGGCGTTTAGAGTTTGTTGTGGTTACCTTTTGGTTGGTGTGTCTATAAGGTTTGCATTTTGCTTTTGGCATAGAGATTATAGTTGTCATTATGTTAGAGATGATTTGGTTAAATTCTAAAAGGTATTCTTTACTTTTTGTTTTTCTTTTTTCTCCCTATGATCACCACTACCAAATAGCATTGCGGGTCACAGTGTATCTGCCGTGGCAATATGGATAATGCCACCTCTCTAGCCCCAGTTGTTTATATTGCAGGTGAAACTGACATATAAAGGAAGCAGATTTGGAGACAATCCACCTCATACATATGCAATTGCCCAACGTGCTCATCAACAGATGATGGCTGAAAATTCAGATCAGTGCATCATTTCACTTGGGCAAAGTGGAACAAGGAAGACCATGAATATCAAAAAGATTCTTGAATACTTTGCTACAGTGACTTCGAATTCCTCAGTAAAAGGTTGGCTATTACATTTAGTAACTTTCTGCTTATTTATATACATTATGTTAAACAATATATGTATACATATCAAAAAATGTTTAGCTCAAAAGATGGAATCTGTTGTTCAAACACTTGAATCTTTTACTTGTGCTGCTACCCAACAATGTAAAAGTGCGTCTCGCTGCATTTGTCTTTTCAATTTGGATTTTGATCGCACTGGTCTCATGGTTTCCACCTCAGTGCAGGTAATTTATTTTCATAAAAATAAAAACCATCTTGCATTATCTATATTTTTTTAATATTTTAGGCTCTTTTGCTTGAAAGAAATCGCCTTATTGATAGACCAAATGGTGAAGCAAACTTCCATATTTTTTATCAACTTTTGCTTGGTGCTGATGTTTCATTGAGGTGTGGTTTACATTATTTTTTTAAATGTTTCTGAATGAAGAATGTGGTAACAAAACTTTGTTGAATTCATTCTACAGGCGGGAGCTTTTTCTTCTTGATGTTGAACAACAATCCAACCCACTTCTCAGCAATAACTTCACTTCTGATTCTGCACATGAGCAGATGTCAAGCAAGGGCTTTTCCAGCTTGCAACATAGCCTTGAGACACTGGAATTGAAACCTGATGAGATAAAAGCTATATTTTCTGTTGTCGCTGCTTGTATTCATTTGGGTGTTGCTGGGTTTCAGCAAGGTAAGTTTTGGTTTTTAACACTTTATTTTGAATAAGAGATATTTCTCACCCCAAAAAATATTCTTCAGTTGGTGGAGATCGTCTGCAGTTTGCTCGTGCCGATTCAGCACAAAAAGCTGCCTCTTTGTTGGGTGTTTCAGTGGAAAAGTTGTCTCATATAATTTTTCAACAGTCAAACATTCAGAGATCCTCATCAACTGCATCCATGAAAAGATCTACCTCGTCATTATCACCGAACGTCCCCAGTAAAAATCAGGTGATTTTGTCTAACATTTTTTAAAAATCTTCCTTCATTGTGTTACAATTTTTTTGGCAATAATTTTTCTCAGGATCTTTTTAAACTTTTTATTGCCTGATTTTTCACAGCATGCAGACAAGTCAAAAAATACAGGGCAGCATCGCTTGGATTCTTTTATTACATCCTTATATACAGAAGTGATCTCCACTGTCGTAACTTTTTTAAACAGGTATTGATTGTGTTAATAATATTAAGAATTATCAGAAAAAAATGGAAACATCATGTAATGCAAACTATTTCAACAGTAATTTCCCTGGGTAACTTGTACTAAAACTATTTAAAAACTATTTTAATTTTGTTTTACACTGCCGCTTGTCCATGCACTTTGACAAAAATGTTTAGTGGATTTCGATATAAGATATAGATATAGAGTTGTGTAGTCTGTTTTACTACCCTGCTAGCCCCGAAGTGTAAAATGTTTTTATTCTTCTGAGCGCCATGAATGAAAAGTGTATGTACATAAATGCGAAAGTTCGAACTTTTGAACAATGTTTGAATGCAATAAAATTTAAATGTGTTTAGATTGAGTCATAGGAGACTGTTTGAACTAACTGTTACCCCACTAAAAATGGGATTCAATTGTTAAACTATATCCGAATTGGATGACATTTGACAGTTTGCAAAACATGCATTGTCCCATATTTTTGTATTGACCCAAAACCATAGCACTTACCCCATCAGCCTCATAAATGGGTCAAACTATCACACAATCTCTCAAATAGATGTAATTTGGACATTTTGGAGAACTTGTCATTGCGGTGTATCGATTTCTGTGTTTAACCCAAAGTCCCAGCAGGATCTGCTGTTGGATATGGAACCCTTTGTAAAAAAATGTAGTGAATAATAAAAATCATGTTACTTTTTGCTACATTAGCAAGAAGCTGCTGCGTGATTTGATTAAGTATTTTACACAGATTATAATGCCAAGTTATTAAATTATTGTATTGTTTAGGTCACTCTCAACAACCCAACGAGCGAAAAACACAGTGCTTTTGGTTGATGCTCCTGGCTACCAGTCTTCCAGCAATAGAAAAGCCACATTTGCAGACTTAACATTTAACTATGTACAAGATTGTTTGCACAGTATCCTACATCATAATTCATTTACGCTGCCACATGACAGATATCAACAGGTTTGTGTTAAAAATATTACTTAATTTTGGATGGTTAATTCCTGTAAATATTTTAGAGCAGAAACAATCATTGTTTATTTATTTTACTTTCCTACACATTTTAGCTTAATGTTTACCTCAAAATAATACTGGCCAAGCCTTATGTGTTGACTTTGTCTTTTAGGAAAATATTGAATGTGAAATGGTGATACCTGATGAAGATTTTGTTGCAACTATTGAAGTTGTTGATAAACTTCCAGCAGTTGGTTCAAATGGTAGCAAAGGATTATTGTGGATTTTAGATGAGGAAGCTGCATCAGCTGGTGCATCAGATGAAAGCTTTATTGAAAGGCTCTTTCTTTATTTTGACCAAAAAAAAATTAATGGTTAGTTAACAAGTGATATGAATCTAAACATAAAGTTCTGAAGGTTTGTAGTGCTGTTGCTGCAATTAGAAAAACCAAACACTTTGCCATGTTAATAGTAGCATGGTTATGGCTAGTTATATGAATATTTTAACAGAAGGACTTGTTATTGGATTTGTAGCTTATTGCTGAAACCACGTTGGAAAGGGTTGTTTAGAGTTTGTTGTACGGTTTGCTGTGGCTTGGCCAAAAGTCAAACTATTGGTTAGTGTGACTGTGGGGTTTAAATCATGCTTTTGAGATTAAGATTCACATGACATAAGAAATGATTTAGTTAGATTATAAATGGAAATCTTTACTTTATGTTTAAATTTTTAAAACTGATTGCTAAAATGATCAGGTTCTAAAAACATCGCTACCATTCAGAAATTGCATGTGTGTGGGGACCCATATGTTTATGCCAGCTGAAACAATCATGTTATAAAACGCCAAGGGAATTAGGGACCTAATGTAATGCAGGTATTGAATATAGATTCAATGTAATGAAGAAAATGGTACTTTTTGGGGTGGTAGTGTATGTGGAATGAAAATATGGAGAAAGCCACCTCTCTAGTT
>QXVZ01034447.1:0-12545 GCA_008931825.1 Phallusia fumigata
CACAGTGCATCACTTTGCACAGCAAAAGCACTAAACATGGCAAAGGTTTACAAACAGTAAAGGTTTTAGAGAATTCTGATTATAATAAACGAATGTCGTCAAAGATAACGTAAAAGACCACTTTCGTTCAAACAAACAATCTAAAAGTGTTGGAACACAGGAAAAATATTTTGCACGAAAGATTATAGGGCAGTATCATTGACAACAGTTTCAAATTACTCTTACAAACGAACCTTAAAACAGCACAAGATGAAGCAAAAACATTCCATGATAGACTTTGCTTTCAAAAAATTTCCGCCATGCTTTGAACGGCAATAAACATAAAGATCAAAAACTGATCAAGCGTTTTTTACGGCAACATGTGACTTTTCGTAAATATGTTTCAAGCGTTTTTTAGCAAATAAATATCAAAATAACAAACTTTCCATTGTGCAATTTAGGCATTGACATGTTCTTGTCAAGCGTATCCGGCTTAGTCAGAAAGCTGTTGTCATCAGCTCCTGTGTTTTTCTTTTCTACCGGCAAGCCGCGGTCTTGATTTGTCGTGGACACCGCTGTTTATGACAGGTAAGGGGAACAACCGACAGAGCGTCGTTGCGTCATTGTGACGAATGAAGTGTTGCATCGAATGAAGGAAAAGTTTGGAGGTCAACAATAAAAGAAATCACCCAAGTATGTTATCTTTGTCTAAAGTTTTGCTTTTGACAGTATCCTGTTTTTTTTTGTCAAAGCTAATCAATGGTAATTATGCCATCCAAATCCGTAATGAAGCCTGTATAGTTGGACATTTGTTAAAATACATTTCTAGCTCACTATCACCTCACTAATTAAGTCACTCTCATCCAATAGCGTAACCCAAAATTTTGTGAGGGGCCAAATAACTTAACATAATGTAAAACTTAGAGATTTTGTTCAGTAGAAGCCTACATCAATGTACGATTTTAAAATTTGGCAGGGGTCATGGCCCCTTTCGTACCCTCTTGGATATAAACCTTATTAACATTAGCTGCCTTGGATATAAACCTTATTAACATTAGCAACATTAGCAGATTTATTTAATTTTTAAAGTTACTTCTAACTGCTTGTAGAACACGGTTACCAAGCAGAGAAACTATAAGTAACCATTTATTTAGAACGAATCGTTTGTTCAGTTTACCAAAACATATCAGTTGGGCAGTAAAAAGAGCCACAAGACGAAGAAAAAAAGTGCAACTTATAAAACACAAACAGCGCTTGGTTACAATAGTGCCGATAGTATAGAGTGAACAGGTTTGCATGTATAAGTACCCTCTGCATGTAAACGGTCCCGATAGCTGCCCCCAATTTACGAACGTATGATTTGTCAAAAAATTGCAATTCGGAAGAAGCAAAAGATAGCGGTTCGGAGTTGAAAACTGCAACAGTGGAAATTAAAGACGATTACACCAGCAAATACTAACTTTGGCTCGTTCAAACTTCATTACTGCCGTGACATTAGTTCGTTGCTTTCATATTTTACGTTGCAATGTTGTTGTGTTTGTTGATGGCAATTACATGAAACAGCATATAGAAGGGCAGACTAATTGGACCATAAATCGCATCACATAGAACACAAAAAACACGCGAAACATGGTGAATGTTTGCAAGCAGTAAAGGGTTAAATAAAGTCTGATCATAACGATTAAAGGAAATGACGTCACAGATAAATGTAATCGACTACTTCTGTATCAAAAAGATTGCGGGTTAACTGGCACCGACAACAGTTATAAATACTATGAAATATATAACTTAATCACCTGTACAAGATGAAGCTAAAAACATGTCAGAATGGATTAGCTACAAAAATCTCTACCTTGCTTAAAATGTCAACAAACACAAGATTAAAAACAGTGATCGAGCAATTTGTAAAGCCGTAAAACAAGGATGCGACCTTCATTACAGAATGGGAAAATAAAACCGGCTTGGATTGCAGGCCGCACCTTTATTTAACGTTGACTTTTTCATGTAAGAAAAAAGATTTTCAAACGAAAAGAGTGTAATTCATAAATGTAGCCCTATTCGCTTACTTTTATAGCGGCAATGTTACGTCACAAGGCACTTATCTGCGTGGCAACAGAAACGAACGAACGGAATCGGTCGCAAATCATGGACCAAACAATATCTAGTCGCGCACACCTAAACTACAGCGAGCTTTTATCTGTTCTATTGAAACAAATGTTCCTACGTGCATCGCACACGCCGCCGCGAAAGTATTTGTATGTATTTTGTGTGTGCACGCAGACGAGCGCATCTCGCTCAGTTGAGTCTAAAGTTATCGACAAAAGTTCCAGGTTTTGTGTCTTAAAGAAATCCACGTCCCTATACTTGCGTTGCCAGTTTTGTTCTTGACAGTTGAGGAAGCCACCAACGAGAACCGTAGCTTGACAACACGTCGCTGCGTCATTGTGACGTATGGTGCAGTATGACGTCACGTCTTTGCGTCATTGTGACGTAAGAAGATGCAACATGACGTCACGATTTTGGTTCATTGCACCTCAAGCAGTTCCAGTACGGCATCACGTCCTTGCGTCATGATGACGTGTAATGATGGACAGGGTGACGTCGAGATGAGGTATTGTCAGGCATCGGACGAGTGAAACGTAGCGAGGTCGACGATGAAAACATTCGGGAACTCCTTTGATGACGGACCTTGCGTCAGATCACGTGGTGCTGGAAAAAGAAAAAATTAGTACGGAGGTTAAAACTATCATTTACCAAATAACGGAGACAAAATACAGTTGTGTTTTAAAGAAAAATGAAAACTTTGAAGTAAGCATGCAGTGGGCAATTTCAATTATTCACACATTTTATGATAAAAACTAATTAAAACTTTAGTTACCTTTCTGTCTGTGTACGAAACTCGCCGATGTCTTTGATAGGAGCTGGATCGACGTATGACGTCACAATCAGCTGCAGCGTCTGGAAAAATTAGAAAATCGGGAGTATTAATGTTTGTTGAGGACAAAGTACATTGCATGCAGTATTTAAACAGATAAATTAAAAAAAGGTTTCATACCAAGGCTGGATTTTGGATCCTTGTGTTTTGGAGTCTGGTTTTTGAACGGTGCAACTTTCAAAATAAAATTTTAAAATAACCTAAATTCAGAAGAAACGTGACAATTCCAAAAACCTGTGGAAAACAGAAACCTAATTTCCTAAAACCTGACTAAACTGCAAAACAAAAACAAAATTCGTGAAACCTGTAAAACAAAAGTACATTAATCGTCGAAAACATGAAATACCTAAATTTCCTAAAACCTGCAACAATAGAAAATAAAATCAAGCAGCAAAACACAAATCACAATAGTTCCAAACTCACAGTAAACCTTAAATGCGACAAAAAACAGTTTGTCTTAAACCTGAAGTAAAAAGCACTAAAACCTGTAAAAACAAACGAGGCATTACACCTGCAAAACAAAAAGTACCTAAAATTTGCTGTAAAGTAATAAATTCAAAAACAATAATAAAATACCTGGAAAAAAGAATATTTTTATAAACCCTGCTAAAACAAAAAACCTACAAAAGGCATAAACCTGTGAAAAGTATTGGTAACAAGTAAAACACTAATAACCTCTAGAATTTTAAAAATAGGCCTATCTAAAATCTGCACAAACAAAAAATGTTTAAACATGTGGAAAAAAGTGAAAAACCGTTAGGAAAATAAATCACAAAATACCTGAATATCCAATGTTGTGTGAAACAAAAATATTTGCAATCAAGTAAAGGCAAAGCAAACATTTTGAAATCTGGAAAACAAAGCACTGTTAGGTTTGAAGTAATTGCAAAAAACAACACAATTACAAACAGTTAAAAACAACTTTATCTGCAACCTGACAACAGCTTCTGTCGCAACTACTCTTTTTCCGCATTCTAACACTTGACGATGGCGGTNACACGCCGCCGCGAAAGTATTTGTGTGTATTTTGTGTGTGCACGTAGGCGAGCGCATCTCGCTCAGTTGAGTCTAAAAGTTATCGACAAAACTTCTAGGTTTTGTATCTTTAAGAAATCCACGTCCGTATACATGCGTTGCCAGTTTTGTTCGTGACAGTTGAGGAAGCCACCAACGAGAACCGTAGCTTGACAACACGTCTTTGCGTCATTGTGACGTATGGTGCAGTACGACGTCACGTTTTTGCGTCATTGTGACGTAAGAAGATGCAACATGACGTCACGTCTTTGGTCATTGCACCTCAAGCAGTTCAAGTAAGGCATCACGTCCTTGCGTCATGATGACGTGTAATGATGGACAGGGTGACGTCGAGATGAGGTATTGTCAGGCATCGGATGAGGGAAACGTTGCGAGGTCGGCGATGAAAACATTCGGGAACTCCCTTGATGACGGACCTTGCGTCAGATCACGTTGTGCGTACGACGTCTGGAAAAAGAAAAAATTAGTACGGAGGCTAAAACTATCATTTACCAAATAACTGAGACAAAATACAGTTGTGTTTTAAAGAAAATTAAAAACTTTGAAGTAAGCATGCAGTGGGCAATTTCAATTATTCACACATTTTATGACAAAAACTAACTAAAACTTCAGTTACCTTTCTGTCAGTGTATAAAACTCACCGATGTCTTTGATAGGAGCTGGATCGACGTATGACGTCACAATCAGCTGCAGCATCTGGAAAAATTAGAAAATCGGGAGTATTAATGTTTGTTGAGGACGAAGTACATTGCATGCAGTATTTAAAAACTTTTAAAACAGATAAATTAAAAAAAGGTTTCGTACCAAGGCTGGAAATTAGTAAACTTTTTTCCTTGTGTTTTGGATTCTGGTTTTTGAACGGTTCAACATTAAAATTTTAAAATAACCTAAATTCAGAGGAAAAATGTCAATTCCAAAAACCTGTGGAAAACAGAAACCTAATTTCCTAAAACCTGACTAAACTGCAAAACAAAAACAAAATTCGTGAAACCTGTAAAACAAAAGTACATTAATCGTCGAAAACATGAAATACCTAAATTTCCTAAAACCTGCAACAATAGAAAATAAAATCAAGCAGAAAAACACAAATCACAAAAATTCCAAACTGACAGTAAACCTCAAATGTGACAAAAAACAGTTTGTCTTAAACCTGAAGTAAAAAGCATTAAAACCTGTAAAAACAAATGAGGCATTATAAAGTAATAAATCCAAGAACAATAATAAAATACCTGGAAAAGAGAATATTTTTATAAACCCTGAAAAAACAAAAAACCTACAAAAGGCATACACCTGTGGAAAGTATTGGTAACAAGTAAAATAACCTTTAGAATTTTAAAAATATCTAAAATCTGCACAAACAAAGAATCTTTAAACCTGTGGAAAAAAGTGAAATAACGTTAGGAAAATTAATCACAAAATACCTGAATATCCAATGTGTGGAACAAGAATATTTGCTAATCAAGTTAAGGCAAAGAAAACATTTTGACATCTGGAAAACAAAACACTGTTAGGTTTGAAGTAATTGCAAAAAAACAACACAATTACAAACAATTAAAAACAACTTTATCTGCAACCTGACAACAGCTTCTCTCGCAACTACTCATTTTCCGCATTCTAACGCTTGACGATGGCGGTTCGCAATGTTACAGCGAGCGACGAGCGACGGACAATAAATATACACACAACAATAACATGGAGAACCTGTGAGGCTGATGTAAAAGGCACAACACCCCCCCAAGAACTGGTCTGCTTAAAAGGAAATTTAGGATAGGAAAGTGGACTCTGCACACAATTTTGTTGGTGAAAAAGGGAAAACGACAGAAATAGAATTGCATTTTCGATTGTCAAAAACTTAATGCTCTATTTTTATGAATTGTAATGAAAACGGTGGCAACTTAGTTTATCTCCGCCACGAATCGGTTCTTCTGCTTCGTCGCTTAAAAGAACAGAGGAGCATTTTCTGGAAGAAAAACGTGGAACCGCCATCGTCCCTGCGCGACCGACGCGAAATGCACAAACTTGCCTCAACTAACTGCCCTGCATACAACCGCCGCAAATTAGCCTAGAAGGGTAGAAGGCGAGTCTGTCGTGTTTTCAACCACCCAAATTGCCATGCCCCATAATGACAGGATGGCCGAGTCAAGCAGGAATGCGGAGCCGATAATAATGTAAGTTAGCCTAAATCCACAAATATAAAATGGGCTTGACCAGCAAAATGGGATTATGGGGCATTTTATTAATAGAAATCGGTTTATATCATGCCTATTTATGGAAATTGCATTTTGAGTAAAGGGGTTGTTACATCACATGCTTAATACCCAATTCGCGGACTCTTCTTAGTGAAGAAATCCTCGAACTGAAGGCACAAGCATTGATAATAAAAGCTGGTCAAAACCCGACATCAAAAACCACCACCCTATAATTACAATTAATACAGGCGCAAACGTTTGTTTAAGAGACAGTGACGTTTAAGGCGTATAACTCAACAACATTGCATCACTGTCCTTTGCCCATCGAGTCCCCCCGCAATGACCCAAATACTTTACGCAAGGGCAGGGCTGAAAATCAATTTACCAAATGTTTGCGCCCTACCAGGGTGGGTCACGGGACTGTTCGGGCAAAATGCAAAGCCGGCCCCTTCGACTTAAGGCCGTTGGAAGTAGCGGTGTCCCTACTAGGTCCCGCCTACACCGCGGCCAATGCAATGCGGTGGAGGCCGTGCCCAGGCCGTGTTTCTATGCGCACCTTATTTTAGCTAAAGCCATTTAGCAACGCGCCACACCTAGCTAAAGAATCGATCTAAGCTGGAGTCCCTACGTGGCGCGCGAATCCCAAACGTACCCCACCTATGTTACCTCACCTAAGCCCTAGTTATCGAGTGCCACCGTAGTTGTAGCCCTAGCGCCAACTAGCTGTCATTAGTAGCACTCCTGACTTGGGCCTGATTTTATCCCCTGTTGACGAAGTCAAGAAAGGATAAAGTCACAGCCACTCACCCCTAGCGCCAGTTAGCCTAAGTTAGGCCTACAGTTCCGCAAACCCGGTTGACCCACGACAGACTCCTATTTTACATACAAGTATTTTAAGGTGAGAAGCGTTGGTTGTTGGTCGAATGGTGGATGGAGCTGGAGATCATACAGTAATAAATCTGCAAAAAATAACAATGTACAACAAAAAGTGAAGCAACTTTACAACATAAACCCGACGGCATTTTTCAAACTTCCATCATTAGTTAAAAAAACTACCTCCAAATATTTTTTAGGATTTGGAAATTCTGGTTACAGTTTGTCTTACTATATTTGGAGTTCTAAAGTAAAACATTTTCAAAACAATAATGCATGCCAAAGCCATTTGCAAAAACACACAAACTTACCTTGCAACTTGTAAGCCGGCCAACACGAAATGAGAACCTCGTGTTCTGAAAGCGGTGAAATGCTAACGTTGAATAGCGCGGGGCGTGAACGGTTGCGTTCGAAACTTCACTGGTTACGGATTTTTTTAGAATTTTTTTGTAAAAATCTGGGCTGTGTGTCGCAAACAATGTTAATCAAGTAAGTCATAAAATTGTCCTTTTCTTGAATATTTTTATTTGCAGAGGATTTGTTTAATTGTTATTTTTTTTTGGGGGGGGGGAACGTTACTAGTTGCTTAAATAAATCCCAAGCGGCATAATGTACAAAACCAAGGATATCGGTTTATACCAATTTTGACATCTTTAGTCAAATTTCGCTTGGTGAAAGAAATCGTAGAAAAAATATTTACCCCTTTTTAATGAAAATAAAACGAACTGGTTAAACTGCAACACAGCTATTTTGGACGAACGTTCTGGAAAAGACCCACCAACGTCCCCTTGTCGTGTTTCGCATATGGAGCCCAACTCACTCTTTTCGAGTCTCCTGTGAGCCCCGTCATATAACGCCTTGTAGATGAAGGTGTAGCTGCAGCGCGTTCAACCTCGACCCACCAATTGCGCCCTTCATTTTTTCACAACGTTCTGACGTATTTGTGGCTTGGTGATTGCTGTAGTGCAACTGTGTCGCTATGTTTTCCACCACCAAGCGTCTGTTTTTTAGTTTTCCTCTGTCTGACTGAATCAAGAAACCCGTTGGCACATCTACGCCTTTTTGTTTTTCATCATCGCAATTTTTTGTTTTTTTTGTAAATAAACTTATTTGAATAAGATTCCCAGAACTTCCCAACTTTTTGGTTTGTGACTCCTTTTGATTTCTAAAATATTTCAGCGGCAGTTTAAAACATTTGTTGAAAGAGTACTACTAGAAAAAAATGAAAAAATAAAATATTAAAATGAAATATTATTTTGCATTTGCAACACTTTGTAGGAAATAGGTGTACTCGCGATCAACACAATTCGTTGCGCGACCCTCTGAAAGGACGCAGCCCCCAGTTTGGAAAGCTCTGCCTTAACCAACAAATAGGCATTTTGTGGAGGTCACAAATAGACAAGCTACAACATTATTATTCACAAATATAAGTTAAGACAAACAAATTTACACCCACCCAGAAGAATTGATTTTATACTCAGTTCATAGACACACATATGATTTTTTGGTGTTTATTTGAAAATCAGGTCAAATCGTTTTGTCTCCGATTCCGGTTTCAACCAGCTTTGAGGTTCGGTACGAGGCCAAAACCGGCGCAAACCGCTTGAAACTGAAATATTCCAGCAAAAACCGCCCCGAAACCGAATTTTTCTTCTTTCATTTTTTGCCCCCCTCACAAAAAAAACGAAAATTAAGCAAGGTTATAGCCTGGGCGTTTTTTCGAAAAACTTTGTAAACGTGTGGCACGGCAGTTTTTTCTTAGTGGTACACAGACAACTTTTTTTGCTTATACATGTGATGCATCGCAAAAATTGTTCTTTGTGTCATCATAGTTTTGCATTTAGCGCTTGAACAATCTCGTAAAAGGTTATTCAGCCATAAGGTCAGTACTTGCGAGTAACATTTAGTTTGTAGCGATGATGGCGTGGTATACGTTGTTTATTGGTGATTCTAAAGTTTTGAAAGAAGGTGGTATACATACACTGTACGAAGCGAGAAGTGGCTTGATACATTAAGTTTGGGAATCTTTGTGCTCAAACTTTGAATCCATTGCAGCAAAAGCGCCCGTAATTTGAATTTTTTTCCTTTAAGTTTTCTGAAAAACTAAATTTTTATGCTACATGTGGTCTTTCGTTTTTTTAATCTTCGACCGTTAAACTAAAAGAAAAAAATTATTATTGAAAAAAAATGGAAACAAACTTTTTGTGAAATTTTAATTTAAAAAAAAAAAAAATTTACCACGATCAAAACAGCTTCAAATCCCAAACAAAGCAGAAGAAAACTCGCAACCACAACATTTGATAAAAACAATAAATGTTGCGATGTTACTTTTGGCCTCATGCCAACACAAACTTTCAAAGCAGTGACAAGGCTTAAGTCACATAACATGCAAAAAAGATCGATTGCCAATGTAGCGATGGAAAAAACGAGTTAGGTTCTGTGCTTGTGGGTCTTCCGCCTCCCGTCGTCCTTGTGGTTGCTCACTGACCTCTTGCGGTGTTTTCCACAACGCACTTCCTCGTCGCTAGACGTCGCATCAGAGGCATCTTCTGCACAAACAAGTTTCTACATTAAATCTTGAAAACAAACTGCTAACAGATATTTGTATGAATTTGGCTCTTCTGGCAGAGTGTTATTCACCCTTAGGAAGACGACCTGAATAGGACGTCGAAACGTTGGTACGCAAAATATATTTGCCAGAGAAACCTGCATAAATTCATTAATTTCCAGCAGTTCGGAGTAAATGGTTAAAGTTTGATCCATCGAACACATTTTATTAGAATTTGCCGACAACCTCTACATAGCACACGTAGCTAACAAAAGCTGTTGGTTGTTGAAATCCTGATAATGATTCAGCCAAGCTTTTGGTACCAAAAAAATCACTGTAAAGCAGATTGTTAACAGTTATTGTGGTTTCCCATTTTACCTTTTCGAAATAATGTTAACATTTTCCAAATAAAAAGTCAAAATAGACTTCAATCTGTGGGGTGCCGTTCTCCATATTGCCATTCCACACACACACACACACACACACACTAAATGATATTTTCCACATAGACTTTTTCTTATTTTTACAAAGGATAAATATTCAATGCCTGCACTACATTGTTTTGGGACCTAAATTTAACACAAAGACACTAATTTCAACTATATCTGTACCCAACCAAATCACCTGCACATCATGACAACAACGTCAAGATCTTGATTTAAACCCCATAGCCTTAGGCATACTAACCAATAAATAAACCTCTTTCTTCATGGAAGAGGACCTAAAAAACAGAGTGAAATAATATATGTCCCCTTAGGAAGTAGACTCATAAATATAAGTCATTCTATCCCATTTATTTGACCCAGAATATTGAACAACAACATGAGGCAATGTACTGTAATATTGTAATAATAATCTAACCTGAGGAAGTGGAGGACCTCTTCTTTTTTTTCTTCTTAATCTTCTTATCCTTTTTAGTCTTTTTTGTCCGTGGCTCCTTTTTCCTCTTCACCACCCTTTCCTCCGATTCGCTAGAGGAACTTTGACTTGATGACGTCACCGAACGATGACGTCGTTTCGGCGGGGAGGCGATTTTTGCTCGCTTGCTGTGGCGTTCACGTTCTGCAGGCGGGGAAGGTTCTCGATGCGCATCGCGCCTTCTTTGTCGGGCCGGTGATACGTCATCACGACGTTGAGATACGTCATGATGACGTCGATCGTCCACTTCTCGCCGCCTTGAGAAGTTTTCGTGCCTTTCACGGCCTCTGTGTCCGTTTTCTGGCGAACGGTGGCGAGTGTTTCTGTTTCTTCTATCGGACGGACTGTCGTCACGATGACGTCGACTTTGCTTTGGTGACGTATTTCTTCTTCGTGGTGGCGTGACGTCACGTCGATGGGGACGCCTGGGTGACGTGTCGTCGCGGTGACGGCGGACTTTCCGCGATAAATCGTCGTCGCGATTCGATTTTCGGTTGTTTTTGTGCGAAGTGACGTCATCGCGCGGGGTGGGTCTGTCAGGGGGCTGGGAGGGTTTGAAATTGGCGCCAACGTTTTCCTGTCAAAGAGGACAAAATGTTCAACATGAAATGACAAAAATCAAGACGAGTGATTGTTATTGCAAAAAAATGTTAAGAAACCATTCAAGCGCTTTGTAAAAACCGACGGGTTTTAATACTAACAATCAACAGCTTTTGTGGTTAAGTAAGGGGCCCTTAACCGGAAACACAAAATACCAATATTTTACAATTTGATGGAATAAATGACATTTTTGTCAGACAAGCTAACGTATCCTTTGCTTAGCCATAACATACCCTTACCAGTTTGTTATAACAATGTCATTTCCTGCTTTTTACAAAGAAATACAATTAATATTATAATGCAGAATTGAGCTACGGCTTTTGGCCCTGCCCTACACAATATTTTCCGTTTCTCATGTGGCCCCATTGAAAAAATACCTGGGCAAAAATTGACCGTGCTTTTGTACATACGAGTACCTTGGTTGCGTTGGTCTTTGGGAACTGAAACTTTGAGACAGACTGACTGAAATCAACGTGGATCCTCCGATCATCGATAAGCACGTTGTCCATTTTCTTGTAGGCCTTCTCGCATGAATCCGGAGACTCGAACTCTATGAATGCGTACTGTAGAGAATCGCCCGTCTTGTAATCGCGAATGATCTCACAAGAAAGAATGTTCCCGAATCTGTAAGTTATGAATAAAACAATTTTATGAGCTGCAGACAATGCACACTGTTTCGACCTGTAAGGTCTCATCAGTGCAGCTGGTNCACTGTTTCGACCTGTAAGGTCTCATGGGGGGGGCTGGTGACAGGACATTGGCCGTTTAGGCCAGTGTAGCCAAATTACGGCACTCCAGTTTGTTGTGAGCAACAGGCTGAAAAGCCTTGCCTCACGCCATCTGTTCGATGTCACAACTGGGCACAAACTACAGAGAACCTGGTTCCACAATGGCCAAGCAACTGCTTGGAAACCAAAGGGATTGCCGGCTAAAACAATTTTAATTCTGACAGTTTTAACTTACGTTACGTACAGTATATGTTCGTTGTCAATTGAAAATTTATTGCGTTTTACGCTATGGGTGGAATGATAAAATTAGTATTACTTTGCATTTAAATAAAAGCTGTAACATTTCTGTGTGACGAAGCAACGAGCATCTTCTGTTAATACTCAGCTGTAATTTCCTTTTTATTAATACTGCTGTAATTTCCTGAATAGTAGGGAGCAAGCGTTTAATAATTTCGACCGCTTTAAAACTGCTTAATATTTAACGTTAGGCAGCGCCGAGCATCGACTTGCTGGGCCATGCTTGGCCACAAGTACTTGTTGGACTGAGCCATACTTGTTTTACAAATTCAAAATAAGTTCTAATTGTTCGCGTGTACAGTGGAATTAGAAGGTGCACCAAAGCAGTGTTCTAAGTAGGTTCTGTAATGTGTTCGTGCGGTTACCATTGTTTAGTTACCTGCAATAACTTTTAATAACTTTAGCGTTTTTACAAAAAGCTGCTGGCCTTGCTTCGATGGCCT
>QXVZ01034457.1:0-16812 GCA_008931825.1 Phallusia fumigata
TGGACCACTCAGCATTGTGAGACGAGTGGCTAACCGAGTTCTCGTTCATTCATATCCTTTGCTTCGTTCATATGCAGTTAACACCAACATTTCTTAAATGGCGTTTCATCTGGGTTTGGCTCAATCATCTTAAATGCTTAGTTTTGTGTTTCGACTTGATGGCTTAGAGCTCTAGCTTATAAACACAGCCAATGTGACAATTTATAGCCTCATTAGGTTGTGCAGCACTTACAATAGCCCTTGCATGTTGCCTTGACATCCACTTATACTTGACCCAAAGCTAGCAAGTTAACGCCTGAGTCATCAAGAGCTGTACACAGGTTTGAGTCCTAACTTCATTCATTAGTCAATTTTTAAACCGTCTGGATTTAAATTAGGTCTAAAGTCATCTTGTTAAAATCAAAATGACTACAAATTTGAATTGAGATTGGTGTTGAATCAGTTGCTTGATGGCTCTAAAGTATATTCTTAGTAAAGCACTGCTTAATCTATGTACCTGACCTTATTCATTTCAACGCCAATGTCATTACAACAATTTTTTAGGTGACTATAATTTTTAACCACGTGTTCTGTATCTTTTGGGAATTTTGTCTATTGTCTGAGTCATATGTGAACAATAATTTCCTTAACGTTTATTTGTGGCAGCACGCTTTTTAACAGTGTTATTATGCTTACTATCCTTGTGAACTGCTTCTTCATGACCCAAAACACCTCCAACATGCCGTGGGTGAACAACTACGTGGAGTAAGTCAATTATTAAGGTTACATGTGTGTTGTTAAGTGTTTACTAAGCTTAGCAGTGATGATGACAACAGCGGTCGTTAAAGCGTTAACATTACAATGCTCACTGTATACAAGCTCTCTGGAAGTTATGTTTTTAATTAAGCTACTCGTCATGCCAATGGCCACAGGTATTCCTGGTTGTAAGAATGGCAAACTGAAAGTTTGGCGACAAAGATATATGGACTAAAATATTCTTGCCAAAGCATTTGCTGGTTTTCAAAAAGCATAAAAGTTATTGTGGTGTAAATCAATTCTTTTTTTCACCTTCTATGCCCACATTGCAGACTTGCAGATTTTTTTGCCACACTAACATTTGCTTGCTTTTGCAGACGCATTTTTCTGGCCATCTATACGTTTGAAATGGTGGTAAAAGTCTTGTCACGTGGTTTCATCCTCACTCAGTTCACGTACATGAGAGACCCGTGGAATTTACTCGACATCAGCGTCATAGCAACAGCGTAAGGACAAGTTTTTATAATTTGGCAATCACTTTTGCAACAGAATGTAAAACTGTTGAAGGAAAATTAAGTATTGGCAACGTTTTCTGGAACCACTGGTTTACCAAAAAAAAATACTGCACATCATGAATAACTCACTGAAAAAGAGAAAATTCCTCCCCTTGAATCATAAAATTTCTCAATTTCCTTCTCAGTTAGTCTAAATGGTTTTCTATCGTATCAGAAATCTTATTCTTAAAACAAAATATTTGTGTCCCTTACCGTATGACCAAGTACAAGTTTTCCACTTCCTAAACCTTTTCTATTACTTTCGTCTCTGTGCCAACTGAGCTCTTTCACACACTTAACTCACAGATTCTCGTCAGAACTTCTAATCGTTCTTGGTCTACAAGTTAGCAGTCTAACTGGACTACGGGCGTTCCGTGTACTTCGGACGCTTAAAGCCATTTCCTCAAGTCAAGGTCCTACTTCTATATCTGCTTTCCTTGCATCTTTCTCGTCTTGTGTCAGTGCTATTTTTGCTCAAGCTTTTTTCATTTTCATGCTTTCTCCCATTTTTCTGTATTCCACTCTTACATTTCCTGAGAGCATTTATCAAGGCGTTTTAGAGGCCTTAGGTGTTCTGGAAAAATAAAAATATAAACAATCGAAAAACTTTTAGACGAAAAGTCTTGCGAACCAAAGACGCGCAATTGACAGTTTTAAGAATAGCAGTATGCGAACCCGTATATCATTAGAAGTTTGCCAGTGTCTTTATAAGGTAATGCCTCTATACTAGCGGTCGGAAACCTGCGGCTCTTTATCTGGCTCCCGTGACCCAAAGAAACAGCAAAGAGATTGATACATTATGGCGTTAAAGTGATTATTGCACACCACAATATTGAATTTACAAAAGTAACTCTCTGTAGCAGAAAAAACAAGTTCTTTTAACCCTTATTTGGCGATGAAATAGTATTTATGGCTCCATCGAGTGGCGCATTTAGTGAAAAGGGATCCAATGCCTCTCATAATGTTAAACGTTGACCTCTGCTTTACACCCATATACTGGCTTGTGTAGCGCCGTTGGAAAAATAATGGTGGTGACGAAATGAGCTTTACTGGTGACTTGTGTTTCGGACTTCGGCGTTCTAATACGTTTGTCCCGGCGTCAAACTTACTAAACGCTAGAGCTGCATTTGTTTTGTGAATACTTGGACAAAGAAAACATATTTACACACATTTTAAAAACTTTATTGACAATGACAAGCCACGACTTGGTTATACCTGCTATAAGGGCAACAACAACAACATTTGTCCGGCTTACTAATGCGTCACGGCAGTGTCATGACCTTGTCGCCCAGCTGCTTAACTCATGAATCATGTCGGGAGGGCCGATTCATTTCATGAAACATTTCGCTTTCATCTGCAGTTACTTAGATGTGATTATGGACGTGATGGCTGCCGGCGGAGAAGCGAAGAAAATTCCTGCGATGGCGGCACTTCGGGCTTTCCGTGTCCTCCGAGCCTTAAAGGCCATCTCGGCCATCCCCGGTAACTAACCTATGCATGTCATTTAGGTCGTTGCTTTGGGCACAACCCATGTTCAGAACACGTTTTATCGAGCAAAGCTATGCGTGTATCTACCACAAATCATATCACAACAAAATCAATTACCTATAGATGTTATAATGCTATGCTGCAGCAATTACTATGTTTAAAAACGGCAATTGTCATGTCTAACTTATTCGAATATACCTCTTTTCAGCTGCTGTGTTTAATTGTTAACTGTCCATGATAAACACATGTGGACTATATCGTATTGCCTACATAATTAATCTCCTTCAAAACGCCTGTCGATAAAAACTGATCGAATCGATTCATAAACCATGACGTAACCTCATCCCATATTATGACGTAAGACTACGTTTGCCAGCATCCGCTTAATGCATATTAATCGCACCAACACGTTTTGCTGCAGCCTGTCATATTGTTTTCAAGCACATTAAAAGGTGTGTCACATCGTTGCTTTTTTGGCTATACTTCTATTTGAATAAGTCCTGATCACGAAAATACTTCATGAGGTATTATTACATTTTTGCTGAAAGCGGGTTCACGAACCATCTTCGAGCAGAAAACCGCGGCTGAACTAGCTTTGTGACATCAAGTATGGCGATATTGTAACTGGATTAAAATCGCCCAAAACTCATTTTTGTGTGTACGTGTAAACATCCTTAACTGAAAAAAACTAAAACCGTCTTAAAACTGAATGTTTCAGGTTTGAAAGCCATCGTGTCAGCACTGATAGAGTCTGTGAAAGCCCTCAAGGATGTGATGATTCTTACTCTGTTCGGTTTATCCGTCTTCGCGCTCATCGGATTGCAGCTTTTTATGGGAAGCCTCCGGAACAAATGCGTCAAGACTTGGCCGCCGAGGTTAGTTGGTCACGTTAAAAAGTTTTACGCTTCGCCAATTACACCAAGTTGATATTTTTTATGATTTAAATATATTTACAATCCACATTCGAAAACCTAGGTGTCTTTTAAAGAAGTGAAAGTTAAATTTACTGTTTTCTGATTCAAAAAAGTTCAAAATTTTCTCAGACTTTGTCAATACTTAATCTTTGTTTCAATACCTCAAAATAACATAAAGTACATGAATAAATATTATTTTTGTTATTGATCTTTGTTGCCAGTGCTTTCGCGTCGTGTTAAAGACGCATTAACTGTTTTCATTCCAGTTACAACCAAACGCTCCAAGATGCTTGGGACACTCAGAATTACACAAATGTTACGGAACCGTTTGAGAGATCTTATTACGTTTCGCCGGAAATTCTCAAGTCGCAGTTCATTTTCAACACCACGGACGGTGAACTAATTCCATTCGACAACCTGAACAATTCACACGGATTGGTGAGCCATAGAAATCGTAACTACTGAAATAGAATCAGTTAAGGTGCAGGATTGCAAATTTTCTTAGTTGGGCATTTGCAACCAACGCTGAATGAAAATCTTAACTGCCTGTGAACTTGTTTATAGTGAATACATGTTATTGCAAACGTTTCGACAATCGCTGTTGTCATTATCAAAATGTATTTACTATTTACAAGTTCGTGAACCTCTGACGGATATACAACGTATTGTTGCTGGTCGAAACAGAACGGCGCAGCTGCATCTTTGTCAAACTAAAATATATTCTGAAATAAACTGCTGTTTTAAATTATCCCCCACCCTGTAGTGTTTTCAATTACCTTCGACCTCATACATGTGTTCTAAAACTAGCCAATTTACAAATTTCTCGCACAAAACAGATTCAATAACACACGCAAAGTTGTATTTTATCCTATAGGATTTTATCTACGTTTGTTAGGGCACTTTCATTAAGTTTAGATCACCAAATTTTATTGACACAATTGAAAATTGCTTTCTATACGTTGTGTGTTGAATAGGACCATGTTTTTGCTTTGTATATTCTGCGATGATATCAGGCTACTTGGCCGTGTGAGTCCCTGTCGATCGATGGACGCTTGAAACATGTATTTGGACACGAATTTTTGATTAAACTAATTAATCGATTCTTCGCATAACCCGGCGCGCTGAACCTAGCTTGATTCCGTAAGATTAATCACACCCATGACCCTTTTTTACGTGCCCTAGATAAAATTTGAAAAAAATCTCGTGGCCCACTATCTTATCACCATGGCAGGCTTTACTCATTTTCAACTTGTTTTTTTTTTTTCAATGTGAACTTCAGTGGAAAACTTGCTGTTGTACAAAATCAACTATTTTCTTAATTCTTGGGATGATAGTTGGGATCCTAACATTTTTACCCAGCTCCGTGCCCATTTGCGAACCGCTTTATGGCCTACAAGTTGGGAAACACAGTCCTAACCTACCAAAACCCTGATGTACTGATGCTTTATCATTCAAAGTGAGATAGTTGGCCGAAAGATTAGAAATTACAATCGGTTTTTAGGCTTTAGGCTGATCTCAGGCAAAATCCATTTTGAGAACTTTCAATATCTACATAATAAGCTTGCTGGATCAGGAAAATTTAGTTGTTAATTTGTTTCCTTTGATTAAAATCTCTTTTGAAGGGTTGAATGTAATGCTGTCATGTTCTCATTTACCTTTAGGTTAACATAAAGCCACCTTCGACAGCACAACGTTTACTCAAAAACTCAAAAGTTAGAGTAAAAGTCGACCATATCTATGTATTTACGTTCACTTGCGTCATTTGTCCACTGATTAAAACCAACTATTTGTCCACAGGAGGGCGCCCTTGTCTCGTTACCAATGTTCTGCCAGTCGAACCCCGATCCTAAATGCCACAACGAAAGTCGCATAAAGGGCTGGTTCAACCAAAGTTTCGAAGATTGGGTCGGAGATGAATGTAAGTTGTTGATTTATAACTTGTTTACCTTTTTGTGCTTGGATGGGGTAATGGCAGTTTGCACATAACATAACAAAGTTACACTCGGAATGTCAATGAAGAAAGTGCTGTAGGCGTAAAACTATGCTATGCACTTGTTTGTGTTGAATAGCTTAGTTCGCAATCTTTTTGATTCCATGGACCCCTTCAACTGATATTCCAAATTAAATCCCCCACCGGAAATTCAGTTCGTAAATAGTATCATGTTAGTATGTTAAATAAACGAACTAAGCTCTTACAATTCAATAGCTCTTGCGTTTTTCCCTGATTTTTGTAAACGCTAGTTTGTTGTCAAAACGATTTTAATTGCTTTGCAGGTAATTACTGCTTCGTGAAAGGCGCTGCTTGGCTGTGTGGGAACGGATCACAGTCTGGGTAAGACATTGAGTTAGCAGATACGAGGTGAACCATACGTGGACAGCAAATAATAGAGCTTTTTTCTGATTACATAATATAGTGTTACTCAAACTTTTTTTGATGTGACGTCACTAAAAAGTTGTTTGGACCTTCGACGCACCAACGATAAGAATTTAACAAAGACGCTTATTATTAAAGATGTATTTATTGCACAAAAAAGGAGTAAAATATGTTTATTTGTTGTGCGACGTCTATGGAAACTTAAAGCGACTAACAAGAGTGTTTGAGAACAACTGACGAATTATGTTGTAATTTGCGATAATACTTACTGCGTGTCGTGAAAAAAATAATTATGTTAACAAATGACTATTTATTATCTATATACGACACACAACTATTTATTACAAACTGTACAATAAATGTTAATATTTACCCTTGAATCGGCTTGAATCTGCATCCCAAAGCCGTGAATAGACTTACTGTAAATAAAAAAATAAAAAAAATGTGTAACAAGACGAACAGTAACCCAAAGTTTCCAATTCATGCTTCAGAGTTAAGTTTACCACATCGGCAGCTTTCTATGATATTGATGTGCATATTGAAGTCATCCTGGCATACAAGTGTTTGGTTTTTAGGCAATGTTGGGAAGGTTACACTTGCTATCAAGCGGGGGAGAACCCAAATTTCGGCTACACAAGTTTCGACAACTTTCTGTGGGCGTTCCTCTCGCTCTTCCGTCTCATGGCGCAGGACTACTGGGAAAATCTATATCAACTGGTAAGAACCAACAGATTCGGCAGAACGATCTTAAACGCTTGACCAGTGGTTCTGAACCGTTTTAAATCATTACCCATTTCCTTTTAGACCTAATTTCCATTTTTCACAATTTATCAAAATCCAACATGTATTTTTTACCCACCACTGGGTCAGATTCTTGCATCAAAAAACCTCTTCAGGGATACTCACGCGGGAACCCTGTAAAAATAACCAACAAATCGGTCACCATAAGATAAACTTGCAAATCTAAAGCATCACTTCAAAAGGATGGTATTAGCTGGGAAGGGATTACTGTGTATAATTCGTCACCCGTAATGGAATAAGTCCCTGCATGTTTAACCTAGTATTACGTCAAGGTGTTTAACCGTAAATTGCCGACCTTTTGCGTCGGCCCCCGTCAAATTAAACCATGCAACGACGCATTACTGACATTTACGTAGGTCCAAAGTTCACCTTTTAACGTGCGCTATTTTCGACTTCAGATGCCCTTCTAATACTGCACTCACGGCTCTGCTGTATGCATTACCATGAAGGGGTGGTGAATTATATATGGTTGGTGTTACCGAGGCTGAAAGTGGTCGAAGCGCATATTGTTAGTCGTCGCTCGGCGCGCATTAATTTTTAAGCAAGGTCGCATCACGCAGTTGTGTATCCGTAAGCAGCCTTAACGTCATGCGGTAGGCGAGTTTCCCCGAAATGTTGAACTTAAATTACAAAACTATGTAATGTTGCTGTACAATACCCGTAAGGTTAACTATAAAAGCAAAAGCGAAAAACAAAATGCCTTTATTCATTGTGTATCTGATTCATTATTGCTTACGAGCCGTTGTGAAACAAGTACATGCGTTTACGTCCGCGGCGGCAGGGTTGTGTAAACACACTCTGCTGTGGAGGATTAAAACGAAACGTCACAGCGAACTGTTAAGGATATTACCGGTAATTGCACTTACATAATGTATATGGTACGGGTGTCGTTGATCACAAAGTACAAACTCACTTTATCGCCCAACAGCTCAACATGAATTATGCATCCTCAGACTCTGCGAGCTAATGGTCAGGTCTATTTGATCTTCTTCATGGTTGTCATCTTCATCGGTTCCTTTTACTTGGTCAATCTCATTCTTGCTGTGGTGGCGATGGCCTATGAGGAACAACATCAGGTGCGGAAATTGTACTTATACTGTTTTTACGTGATTAAAAATTTGTTTTCAGAGCTCCATGTTTTTGTTTGTAAATGTAAAATGGGATTTATAAAATGTAACAAGGACAGAAGAGCCTTCTTAAATTCATACAATGCCTAATAGCATCAGTTAGTGTGACATTGGCGGGTTCTTGTGTTTTACAACACACCTGTTACATAACATTTTTTAATTCGCTTTCGCTATTATTGAAGAACACACCCTCTCTTAACACTAGCTTTCAAAGGAGAGGTCGGCAAAAAGGGGGCTGCCGGCCAAGTGAAATCATCCTGTCCGCAGCCCCCTTTCCAAATTGCCGAGTGATGAAAATTATTAACGATAAATAAGCTATGATCCATCATGCCAAACTTCATCTGTGCGCATGCGCGAAAAAGGCAATGTTTTAATGAGTTCCCGTGACAGATTTTTTAACCAAGGGCTTGTATAAGGATATATCCAGGCGGTCGCTTCCCTATTTGAGCTAGAGGGCATACTACGTCGTCATTTACTCTTTTTCGTTTGTTCAAAACAGCTACACCACAAGGGGGCAGCAACGTGACGATTTAATAAACAAAAGCACGAATAACTTCTAAGTTAAAGTTATCACCGTGATTTTCACGTCAAAGCAAATAGAACTAACTTAAATCTTCTGCTGTGTTTTGTAACCTTGTCATTGGCCATCATCCATTTTAAACGCTCAATTAAGGACTATTAACTGGACCCGCTTGCTCAGGCCCGCTCGCAAACTCCCCGAAATCGTTGCCGCAATTGGATCAGGCCTTTCTGGGCGTCGTAAAGAAACATTGAAAATACATTTAAACTTGACGGAAGCGATCGAAATCACAACGAAAGCGCCGCAAAATTTCGTGGAAAGCTGCCACGTTGGTCGATAAATGACGTTAGGGGCAAATATTCTAGCGCAATTGATTATAAAAGTAGATGACACAGGCTTGCCCCCCTCTCCAACGGTTACGCTTGTTGCAGCCAGGGTTTGCTCGGGCTTCGTTGTTGTTCCAACGCTGAAACTTGGTTGTGCAGCGATCGATTTTGGTTGCTACACAATGTATCGTAGCCAAACATGAACTGTAACTGCTGTTGCAGAGTCTGGTCGATACACCACGTACATTATGCTGATAGCCGCTTTTCGTACACTTGGCATTAAACTTGAAGATAGGCTTTCAAAGCAGATTCACTAGTTTTCATTGCTAAACATTAATTTATTTTACTGGGAAAACGCTTTCGCAATTCTGCTGATATCTGCTGAGTCTTTTAAACCTGTATGATCTTTTGTTACAAATAAACCGTATCTTGAAAGATCAATTTGGGAAATACAAACGTAATCTTTTTCAGTGTCCTATTTTCCTGAAGGAAAACAAACAATTTTGTTGGACTGTTTGTTTTTTGTTTCTCCCTGCAGCTTGTCCATGCACTTTTGGTATGAAATCCTTGGCCAGTTGAAATAGATCTGGTACATATTGATGAACCCCAACCATGAAAAAAAGAGTTAATAAGTGCTGAAAAACTGTTTATTTTTTGGAAAAAAAACTCTTTTTTGACCAAACATTCACTAAATTAGATCGTGGCTGACGAGGAGGAACGCAAGAAGGCACAGATGCAGAAGAAGAAAGCAGAGCTGATGGCGATCCTGGAGGAGGTGAACAGAGCTGAGAGCAGGATTCAAAGCAGAAGAGTGAGTCCATAAAAACCTGGCAACAAATCTATTGTGAACAGATTGCACTTAACAATAGATTGTATAAAAACAACCTGCTCTCTTGTAATTTTGGTAAAAGTGCGACTTCCACAAGATGCATATGTTGTAACTTAACTCACATGCCAGCCTTGTTACACCTAATCTCTGATATTTTAGGCCAAAAATGGCCTTGATTTATACTATTTACTATGTCATTTAAGTGTTGCCGAATAACCTTTTTTCTTGCCTAAACACTTCATTTACACAATGCAAGGCTTCAAATAGTCTCAGTAAGAAGGTACAAGCCGCTACTTGTGTGTAAAACATTTTCTACGTTACGACAAACGCTGTTGTCATCATCAGGAGTGACTCGGAAAAGCGGCGCAAAGTTACTTGTCGCAAAAAAGAAAAACACCTCATTGTTTGAAACGGTTTACGGCAATAAATCCTAGTATCTCACCAACAACGAAAAATGTAACAAAATTTAAAACTGACAACTAAACATTTTTTCGTTCATCGTTCCTCACAGGCGAGCCGAATCACTCCCGGATGTTCGACTCCTTCTACTCCGAGATCCGCCATCAAGGATTCGGAATCTTCTCGCGCTCCATCCATTAAAAGATCTGAACGCAGTAGCTTGAGGTTGCTCAACAATTCCATACGCGAGAAGAGAGAAAAGGAAGTTGCTGCTCTTCATGCTGCATCCAAACTCGCTGTTGAGGTTAGGACGTTGTCTGTGCAATTTGTCTAATGCAGTGCTTCCCAACCAGGGAATTTACAAGTTAGGGGGGGATTTTGACTTTTAGTTATGTTATTCATGAATAATGCATGTATTTTTAATACGTTCAGACACTTAGGAGGTGGTCATAAGAAATATTTTTTCCTCCCGCCAGGTTGGGATGAACGGAGGAAGAGCACCCCAGATCACAGAGTCTCTTCCTTCTCCGGAAGTGATCCAGGATGCGGTTGCAAAGCTCCACCAGAATCAGTCCAGGAGGGAATCAGAGTCCTTGGAAGTTCCGCATCATCCACATGGGATCCTCCGAAGTTCAGGATCAACTCCGAGATCTTCGTTTCGGAGTTTGCGGATGTCTCCTGCTGTGATGAAGCGGGAGTTCAAGGTGGAAGCGGAGAGGGAGATGATGTTGGTGGGAGGAAGAGCGGAGAGGAGCAGGAAAGAGAGTGAAGGAAGCCAGTTCAGTTATGGAGGTTCTGTTTTTTTCATCTCTTAATTATTAACTTTTTTATTAGCACACTAATCACGAAATTAAAAGTGACTTCAAGGACTACCAGATCATGAAAATGTATTATTATGATTTTATTGAATAGATGTTTCAAAAACATCTTGAAAGATTGTAAAAGGCTTTTAATGAAATAATTACATTTTCCCAGTGCTCTGACAGTTCATTTTGCTTTGAAATTGTCACACTGTTAATACTTTTGCCGATTATAAATAATATTTTACGTAACACGCAAATACAATTATTGTTTTTTATTACTATTTTTCTGTTTTACATTATTTGCTGTTTATTTGCCACAATTTTTAATAAGCTAGTTTAAATGAATCAATACAATTTATTTTTTCATAACTATCTTATTATGTGCATTAAAGCCAAAATTTATCGAAATTTTAATTTTTATGAAAGGTGGCCACGACTCTGACTTTGCTGATGACGAAGGGTCAGAAAATGCGAGTATTTGTGAGATCACAATGACAGGGGACGTTTCAATGGGATATAAAAACCCACCGAAGAACATGAGCGGTAAGCTTTCTGTATCAGTGAATAAGGTAAAACTAAACAACTACGGAGTTTTATTGTAGTTTCATTAACATTTTAGCTTAGGAGCTTAAAGTTCGAGCGATAATGTACAGTGTTGTTTAGGCATTCTTCAAAAACCATATTTTTTTCATTTTGTGCAGTCTAGTTCCAATTTTTTTTTCTTTCTCATGTCGAACGCTACGTACCAAGTTGCACACAAATTGACACCAATGCATTAAAGCAATTAATTTGTTGCGCTACTATTTGTCTGAAAGCCAAGAGCTTCCTAAATGCTCAACATATAGAATTGGTATAACCCCGTTTTTCCCAATCTTTCAGCTAAAACTTTTCTTGCTTCCCAGGACGAGGAAGTTTGACAAACAACGGAACAGTGGTTGACCGAAACGGCGTCGTATCTCTCATCCACCGTGGATCGAACACAACTATGCTCCCGGATGTGGTGGTGGAGAAATCCATCAGTGATCATGATGGAAGACAACAGGTGCTTGAAAATGCCAAATCCGGACAAAAACTTGCTCTTTTTACAGATCCTAATACGGATTTTTCACTTTGCCATGCCAAGTTTGTACAGTTAACCACTTTTCAGTTGCATGTTTGTTCACAGCAACTTGTTGGATAATGGCGTCACTACATTGCTCAAAAGCCTCAACCCCCGATAGTTTTAGTCATTCGCCAGACGGTTTTAAAAATGACAACAGTGTTCTATGACTATAAGTTGACGTGTAAAGTTTTTTTTTATTTCGGCACTAGAAAAAAGTATAAGTTAGTGTTTTAATACTTTCTTGCATTACTTTGTGGCCGATTTTATTATAATAAACATAACACTTGTCCGAAAATTGGACCAATAAGCAAGTTTCGACTTTGGATTCTCAAAGCTGCAAAATCCTGTATTCCTGAGAACGACCACATCTACATTACACAAGTTTTCATTGATAGCATTCCGTGTTAAAAATCGTTGCGTATTTATGTAGTCGACTTCGGGCGATTATGAAATGATTCACCTCGACACACTGAAGCCGATGCCACGTTCCCGGCTTTGCTCCATTGATCGTCTCACTGAACCGCAACTGGAAGTGCTCAAGCAGCGGGCAATGAGTCAAGCATCCATCATGAGCGCAGGTTTATTTGTTTGTTTGTTTTATTTTTATCCTAGAGGGGGGAACAACGCCTGAATGCGTGAAGCTCGCAATGAGTCCATCGTCGAGCTACCCGCCTCATTGCAGTTCCATTAGATCTTTTTTGATTTTGTGAAGCTTGTGACTTCAGTTTGGGTCAACCCATCGGGTCCACTGGGTTGGAGCAATGCCGCTTCAGTTTCTTGCTGAACGAAGCGACCCAGACAGGATTAGAACCCACAACCTTGCGAGCACAAGGCAGTCTCGCTAACCACTCAAACATCTTTGGTATTTTTGAGAAGTATAATACATTTGCAGACCTGTAACTTGGACTTGAATACATATTATCCGCAGCATGTGTTTCAATAATTTATTTTCCACTTTCAGGACTAGACGAGGATCGTAAGTGTGGGCCGTGTTGGTACAAATTCACTGATATCTTCTGCATCTGGACCTGCTGCGGCTGTTGGGTGAAGCTACAGAAAATGGTAAGATTACAACTAAAGAAGTCAACATCAAAATAATGGCCTTGCAATAACATTAGTTTTCAACGACGCACTATGAAACAAAGGGGACAGTCAAAAAGGACCGCAGGGTTCTCCACAAATCTTTGAGTTACAGAATCCTAACCTAGCCTTTTGACATAAAAAATGTAAAAATCTGTACGTTTCGACAGCTGGTAAATATGATTTTTAACCTTATTGCTTGAACAGGATATGCTGGACATTAATTATTGATTTGCTAAGATTTAAAAAACTCTCTAAATAATAAGTTTTATCACACAAATTTACCTTTTCGCAAGGTGCAAAGTGATTACATTTTAGTTTTAAAGAAACCAAAGTAGGCACTTAGGTGATCTCCCTAACATACTGATACGAAACTAAATTTTCGGTGGGAGGATTTTAGCTATAAATATCAGTTAAAGGGGGCCATGAAAAAAGGTTTAGAACCACTGGTATAGACAAAAAAGTGCATTGAATGAAATCTTTGCATTGGAGTATTTTGAAACTGTCAATTTCCTGTAAATAANTTGAACAGGATATGCTGGACATTAATTATTGATTTGCTAAGATTTAAAAAACTCTCTAAATAATAAGTTTTATCACACAAATTTACCTTTTCGCAAGGTGCAAAGTGATTACATTTTAGTTTTAAAGAAACCAAAGTAGGCACTTAGGTGATCTCCCTAACATACTGATACGAAACTAAATTTTCGGTGGGAGGATTTTAGCTATAAATATCAGTTAAAGGGGGCCATGAAAAAAGGTTTAGAACCACTGGTATAGACAAAAAAGTGCATTGAATGAAATCTTTGCATTGGAGTATTTTGAAACTGTCAATTTCCTGTAAATAATAATTCCAATTTCTTCTTTTTCAGATGAAGAAAATCTGTGACGATCCGTTTTTTGATCTTTTCATCACAATCTGCATCGTGATTAACACTGGATTCATGGCCATCGAACACAAACCCATGGATGATGACTTTCAACACGTGCTGGAAAACGCCAATATTGTAAGTCAACTATCGAAATTTCAGGTAGAAAGGTTATTTACAGCAAGTTTACTGGCAACAAAATATGCCAGTTCCACAAATGCGACCCCTTGCGGTAACAAGGTGCAGCATATAACGACTGCCGGTGAAAAAAACGAGTCCAAAGCATAAAAAAATTAGACCCAAATAAAAAAAATGCCTTGCTTCAAACTACTGCAGATTGTGAAAACGTCCGGCGTGCCATTTGTTAAAACGTTTCATTTTCTTGTAGTTTTAGGTGAAGAGTTTAAAAAAATCGGATTGAAAAAATGCACACATCCAAAGTCTTTTTTGAAATTCAATTTTATGTGGAATGTAGATGCATGTACAAAATTTTGGGAGTAAAAATTACATTGGCTAAAAAAGTCAAAAGCCTAAAATAATAAAAGTTCGTAATTTCTGTATTGCTTATTTTGTTCGGGATGCAAAACTTGACTGTTTTCAACCAAATTCAACTACATATGTAGTAGCACACATGTATATCAGGGCACCAAACCATTTTTTACTAGAAGTTCACGTTTAGAAAACTGCACTTCATGACCTTCTAACAAAACTAACAAAATTTTGGCAGCACAGCAGTGTGGTTTGGTTCAGCAACACTGGTTTATCACATGGCTTTATCTTCAGGCTTTCACTCTTATCTTTACAACGGAACTTTGCATCAAGATGGTCGGAATGAATCCCTACTATTACTTCCAGGAGCCCTGGAACTGTTTNCACATGGCTTTATCTTCAGGCTTTCACTCTTATCTTTACAACGGAACTTTGCATCAAGATGGTCGGAATGAATCCCTACTATTACTTCCAGGAGCCCTGGAACTGTTTCGATGCAGTAATTGTCACTGTTTCGCTGCTCGAGTTTCCGCTAGAGGGCGTCAACGGGCTGTCGGTTCTCAGAACTTTTCGACTGGTGAGTCATTACACAGATTAGAGGTCCAAAAAATAAATAGGTTTTCTCGTCAAACTGTGAATGAAATGCATGCGCATATTTGATACTGGGATGCCCTGAAGGTTTCATGCAGACCAACGATAACGACACACTCATATAAAATCACAGTACGCCAGGCATGCAAGAGGCGATATAGCATTTAGATTTATTATTGTGCTGGACATGATTGGAAGGCCGACTATGATTCGGTATAACGCCTCTTGCAAGTCTGGCGTACTGTAATTTCCTCGTTGAATGTAGAATTAGTCCCAATTGCTTCAATATGTGGCAATGTTTAGTGTTTGACCCAATCCTCTGTGCTCACCTCTTGCACACGTAAAAGTGCGTGAAGAAAAAGTATAACTTTTGTGTTCAAAGGTCATTGGCTGTGGTATGATATAACAGTAGGTGATTTTGTTGTAGCTATAGGCAACAACGTTTTTGCAGACATAAAAATTAAATTAGTCGTATCAAGTTTTAAACATTATTCGCTACTTTGAATCGAAAACATGTAGATTAAATAAAAAACTGCCTGTGCTTGTGTGTGGTTATTCATTGTCTTGCAAACGTTTCAGCTATCGATGTTGTCATCATTATTGCATAACAGTGATTGGTAAACCGCTAGCATTAGAATTTATTCTTTATACCCACGCTCTCAAGCCGTTATGTGTATAATTAAGTTTCTCTTCACGTTTTGCGTTTCTAACAGTTTTTTTTAATTCTTGGCCCAGCAGCAGAAAAAGTTTGTGGTCGTATTTGGTAACACTCTAGTTTCTTCATCTCTCTTCAAGACATGCTTTGTGTATTTTAGATGCGGGTTTTTAAGTTAGCGAAGTCGTGGCCGACTCTCAACATGCTCATCAAGATTATCGGTAACTCGATGGGATCACTAGGAAACCTCACACTGATCCTCATCATAATCCTCTTCATCTTTGCGGTGGTCGGGATGCAGCTCTTCCGCGAAAACTACGAAGCAGTGGAGGTTGGTGGCCAGGATTAAAAGTTTAGCTTTGCAATACGGGGCATTTAAACCCGTTATAAAACTAATGTTAAGGGCGAGGAGAGGGATGGATTTCGGTGTAGGCTATAGCTTGGGCAGTGTTTCAGTATTTCTCAGTGTTTCTTGTTTCTTAGTGCCATAGAGAGCAGTTTGCAATTGGGCCACGGAGTTAGGTGAAACTGGTAGGGTCCCAATTATCAGCCCCAAGCAATAAAAAGCTATTTAGTGTTGTTCCATGCCAAGTTTCCCACTGAAATGCATATTTTGGAACTTTTTATTTCTCCCCTAATAGACAAGAAGTGATATAAAGTAATATTCAAAGGCTTGGAACCACTGGTCCACCTGAAAAATTCTTCGCTTATCATCAACAACTTAACAATAAAGTGGAAATTCCTCCACTTAAGTTATAAAATCCCTCTTGGTTGGTAAGCACAGCCTTATCAAGTCGAATACGACGTCGAAACATACGCAATAATTTGCCAGAAGAACTATCATAAGTTTTTACAATACCTTGCAGCAACAGTTGGTAAAAACATTTTTCCTTTGCAGGGCAACCCGCGATGGCACATGAAGGGTTTCGGTCATTCCTTCCTCATCGTGTTTCGCATCTTGTGTGGGGAATGGATTGAGACGATGTGGGACTGCATGCGGTGGGGTGGCGACATCTACGCTCTCTGCATCCCCGTATTTCTGCTCGTACAAGTCGTAGGAAATCTTGTGGTGAGTGGACAAGAATAAGATGTTTCGAATAATGCTTTTCGGTTTTTTAGGGGGCTCTCAACCAACGGGAATTCCCCACTGGGGGGG
>QXVZ01034463.1:0-19818 GCA_008931825.1 Phallusia fumigata
CCAGTTTTCCTGTGTAGATCTTCTTAAGCTTCAACACCAATAGAATCCCAATCGCCTGGAAAAGAAAGTTAATGTTAAACACGTTGCAACGGAACACATACGGAAAGTAGAATTGTTTTGTTTTTTGTATTTTGGTTAAATCCAGTCTAATTAGGAAAACAAAACTAAAACTAGAATAAATGTAGACCTATATTATTTTAATTTAAACTGTGTGTTTTCAGGGATATACAAAGACTGCATTTGTTTGTGAAACGCTGGCGTATTTAAAATTGTACCAAAGCGGATACTACTTAGTTAGGCGGATACTGTTTCAAACTGTGTGTTTGCCGGCATATAAAAAGGCTGTCTTTAATTGTTGGATTGCTTGCGTTTATAAAATTAAACCAACGCGGATATTAGTTAGCCAGGTCTAATTCCATCTTAACAACAAGAATCCGTGCCAACGTTGTGTCTGTAACTTACTTTCAGCCATTCGCAACTTCGCCCAAGAAACAAAAGACTTCACACTGAGTCATGTCGTGTGCTTTTGTCCGTTCACGTCACCACAGCAACCTGAAAATGTTAAAACTGTTTAAAACACACCCAAAGTATTTTCATGCGTGCACAATTAAAATCTAAAATGTCTAAAAAGTGTGCAGAATGCGAAAAATGCCTCAAGTAAGCTCTTTGCCGACACCACGCGGTGGTTAATTTTGTGGGAATTTTACAAACCTGGTTTTTGTTGCTGCTTCGCAGGAGGCTGGTTGGTGCGATAAAGGTTTCAGTTTTCAGCGTGTTTCAGCTTCTGGTCGAAGTTTCCGGCGCGAACAGATTTCCTGCGAATATATTAAAAAAATTAAATATACGCAAGAGAGCAAAGATCTAAACCAATGGTCAAAAACCGCAGGAATAACTTTGTAAGCTGATATTGCAATACGCATGGAAGTGCACAACGTCACATTGTGGTTTAATATTCTGTCTAGTTGAATTTTATGTGTATTTTTACAGGTTTGGGAAGAAGAATGATGCAGGAAATTGTTTTAAGTGCCCGTAGCCTCTTTGGTTCTATCCAGGTCGACAAAAAACGTTTCATGTATTTAATAGTCGGCATTAAAGCGATCAGGTATTGGGGAAAACACGTCACGAGCTGCAAATTTGCAAAATAACTTACCGGTCGAAGATGGGATTTTATGCAGCAGCCCACCCACCCAGATGAACGTAAAACACGTTCCCGTAGCAACGACTGATGACGCGTCACCGCCGCTGTGCATCTGCTAGAGGAATAAAATCACATGATTAAGTGAATTCAAGGTCGGTAACTTCCAAATCTGATACTTACTGTTGGTTGGATGCACAACGCTGATCATCCAGCACACGAAGTATTGCAAACACAAATATAAACATGAGGGGTGGGTGTGTTTACGTCCAGCCGTCGCTGGGTTTATAAGAGGCCTTTTTGCATTTTGGTGTTTTGTCACTTTATCGTCAGCAGTCGCTGCGTTTTGAAAACTATCACCAGCCGTCGGTGGGTGAGAAAAGTAAATTTTTTGACAATACAACAAAGGAGCATGCATTTTGTGGGCCTGGTACGTTATCGTCAGAAGTAGCTGCGTTTTTATGGGAGCGTTTTTGCAATGCAAGTAAGTTTTATCAACAGCAATCGCTGAGTTCCAGAAGGGCAAGTATCACACAAAGACATTAAAAAGTTGCATAAAAAGTTGCATTTTTTGGAATCCACATTTATCGTCAGCAGTCGCTGCGTTTTGAAATTATCACCAGTCGTGGCTGGGTAAGAATAGGGAAACGTTTGTGTAACACAACAAAAAAATCCAGTCCTGTTCGGTACTCGTTCTATATGTCTGCGAAACTTTGGACAAAACTGTTAAAAAATCACTAAAATGTTAACTTTTTGTTGCAGGTTTGAGCGTCTAAGTTCAATTTTTAGTTCTCGTATCTGTATAAGTTCTGCTATCAACCTGCAGTATAGTTGTCTGTTCCAAGCCTAGATCTTAACTTCCCCATATCCTTGTCAACCATAATCTCATAACCTATATGCAATTTAACTAAAACTGTCCAAGTCATTTTTTTTCTGTTTTTATGCTACGCTGTGCTGCTATAGCCAGTAAATGGGTAAACTCACATATCAACTTAAACTGTCCCTATGCGACACAAGTGGGCAATTTTTCAAAATGCCGTCCGCATTACAAGACCGTGCACTGTCCAGCAATACGAACACGCAGCTGCAACGTTGAACAACCTGGTATTGGGGGTTGTGGGGAGGTTGCGCAAGTTAAAGTGGAAGGGAAATGCCAAAAGTCGAAACCAGAAACTGATTTCAACAATCGACAATTTCACGCAACACCACAATTGATCAACGATGCAACAGCTCAATATTCAGAAAAAAATTCCATTTGAGTCACAACCTTCCTTACCTCTTGTTTATACTTGACCTCAGTTTGGCTCTCTCAACTCCCAATGTTTGACTATTTTTAAACAACTGTTTGACTTTCTAAAGCTTCTCCGCTGCTAAATTTTAATCTTATCAATATAATAGTTAATGGCTAGTCTTCTCTTTCTTAAAAATTACTGACATTTGGGGTTTTGGGTGCTACCATTAGACGTAGGATTCTCGCTGCCTAAAGAACTCTGCAAGCACCTGGGCATCTGCTTTCATAATCTGTACCATAAAGCGACTTCACAAGTTTCGACAAAAGTCTTTGTTAAACCTGGGCTTGTAATTTTTACTGACAAACCACTGAGAATATCTACAATACCAATAACCTTCAAATGTCTGTATTTGCTACGAACTTTTCGATAAATGCACGTTTTAGCTTCTTCGTTATATCTGTCTGTTTGTATTTTTCGTCCAGGCTGTAGCAGTCTTAATCTTCACTTTGTGAGCCTGGGAATGTGTTTGTCACGGCTGACTGTAGGTGGAGTTCGTGTAAACGACGCCGCGTACAATAAACATGAAGGTGTCGCGTGCAGAAAAAACTGCAAGTCCATATAGTCTGATGCCGATACGCACACGGCCATCACAGTTTCACTGTTCGTGTATGCGTGAGGCAATGAAGCCGTATCGCAAGTCCAAGGCCGAATCGGAGTTTCCATTCTTCGTATGTGGTTGGGGTTTTTGTGCGCGCAAGTCCAAGTCCATTGTACGTAGTGCCGATACGCATACGGCAATCACAGCGTGGTTGCGTGAGGTGATGACGTGGTATCAAGGTGTTGTGGTGAAAGAAACTGGCGCTTTCGTTCATGAAATGGGGACAGCATCATTATTCTGTTGACAACACACAAATAAGTTTTAGGTTGTACGTTTTCATACGAGTGTAGCCAAGTGGTTTTGAAGTATTGTAGTAACGAAATATTGTGTATGATTGCTTAACTAGACAAATAGTCCATGACGATAGTCCTTAAATATGCTACGGAAAATTATCGTTAAATTAGGGAAAAGTTAGTCTTGCAGAATCGAAAAACTAAATGAAGACATTATGTTTACATTTGTCGATGCAAGGGAGCCATCATTATTCCCCGAAGGCGTTAAACTTACAGACATTAGGACTGATACGTCATACGTACGAATAAACAATGCAAAGTTTCCCTGACAACATTTACATACGAATGTGAAACTTTCAGTGCTAAAAGAAATTAGAAGCCTATGACGACATGTTGTTATATCACCTAAGTACCTAACGCACAGAAAAAAAACTTATTTCTCAGACCCTGTCACAAGAGGCACTGTCGCAACACGTGGTAATGCAAGTGGTGCACGTGGTGAAATAAATTGACACCTGCGGCACGTAAGAAATCTAGAAATTAAGCTGGAACGCAAAGTATGCAATCAGCGCCGATTGGGTCGCGGATTGGCTTGTCACGTGACTACCTGGCGCGTTCCAAGTCAAGTGACGTCATTCACGCAACTCGTGGCAGGGATTGGAATAAAACGTCTCAAGACTGCGCTCGGCTTTACATGCGGTATTAGCCTAAGGTTAGGAAGTTTTTTTGTGTTGGAATAAAAGCACATTTTACGACGTTTCTTGTTTTCTGCATCGTACAAATATACACATTTTTGAAATCACACAAATAATTCCTGAGAGCGGGTATCAAGTATTTGAATTTTACACCATTCATAACGCTAATACAAATTTTGTTTGTGGTGCAAAATTCAGTTGAGACAAGACTTCCGAGGTATACAAATTTTACAACAAAGATCACATTACATTCAACTGATTACATATTTTACAAATACTTCGCTTGTGTATGTGTTCAAATTCTTTGAATAACGGAGATTCAGTTTTTTTGCAGCACAGAAAGTTATGCATTTGCAAAAACTTGCTCAAAATTGGCCAAAAAAATCGCAGTGTTAAATAAAAAATGCAACCTTGAGACATTAGCACATATGAATGTGATACAAAATTCGGTCCTACATATTTGGCGCCGCTAAAAAATAACTACGCCGTAAAATCGCCCAATCGCTAACGCAAAGAAACTAGCTGTTGTTCTTCAGTTTCGTCACTAGAGGCGCTGTCACAGGCGATTGATACACGTGGTCGATTTGATTAAAACCCGCGGCATGCAAAAAATCTACAAATTAACCTGGAACCCAAAGTATGCAATCAGCGCTGATTGGTTCGACGATTGGCTTGTCACGTGACTACGTGGCGCGTTCCAAGGCATGTGACGTCATTCACGGAACTCGTGGCAGGGATCGGAAAACAAATTTCGCAAGACTGCGCGAGGCTGTATATGCGATATTGCCTCAAAAGAACACATCACAAGTACAAGTACCTTTCCCATTTAACGCAATTTCTTGCAAAGTGAAGTTTGGACGCTTTTTATAATTTAACACAAAAAAAACACAACTTGCTGATTAAGGGTCCGAATTTAACACCATAGTTTACACTTGATGTGTAAAAAATAAAAACTGTGCCGCGCTGCAACCCAAAAACTTAAGCACATGCATTTCCACCAAAAACCCGTCTATGCTATTTAAGCTAACAAAGCATTAACTACAAAACGTATCAAAATTTTACAATAATAATTTTATCAGAATCAACAAATGACAAATCAAATTCATCGCGCCTGTTATAAATATCAGTCATTTGCAACAACCAACAATCAAGACTTATTGCAACACAATAAGTTATAAACACGCAGTATTTTGTTAAACCTGGCCTATACTTTCAACTTTGACCAAACACAACTTTCATCAAGTATTGAATCGCGTGATAAAAAAAACATTGGAAAACATTAACACAAGATTTTGCATGCAAACATGGACTCACCTCGTCATGTCCTTGACTGGTTTGTCGTTTGGAAGTTTTGTTTTGTGTTCTAAAAGAAAATTCAAGTTACTACATCGAGCCGACCAAAGCGAATATTGCCTTATTTACCATTAATTAAACATCAACATCCAAAAGCTTACAGTTAGGCAATAATTTAAATTGCACCTGCAAGCTGCTAAAAATCATTTAATTGTTTTACCAGGAGTTACAATAGCTAAAGAAACTTCATTAACGGCTACTTACTTAAATTGTCTGCTGCAGTTCGTATGTGTGTTGCATTTAAATCATCAGCATCGAAGATTGTCAGATCTTAAGCATTCTTTAATTCACCAGCACTTCTGGTACACTAGCATTACCTGAAACAGTTAAGTAGTTCGAAATTAGCAGAGTGGAGTCTTTCTTGCGCTTCGCGGCATGCTTACAACGCGAAAGCGCTGGATTGCTAAGAGCGCGAAATCAGCAAAAAAGCGCCGATCGCCTAAAAATGGCGTCCATTTTGAATTGCCTGTGCAACGTGGCTCTGTTACGTCACAAAGCAACTGTGACTGTAGAACTTTGATACTGTGTATTATTTGCAAACTAAGTCTACATAAATTTACTGCAACTTCAATTATTAGGTTTCCTTCAACAAAGCACAAACTTGCATACACATCTAAAAGATCAACAATATTCGCTTTTAAGTGGTCGCAATAAAACAGAGGCGGCACATAAAAAAAAATTACAATTTAAATGAAAACATTTTTCCCAACACCTTATAACCCTATATTAAATTTTGACTTCTTTCAACAGCAGACCCTTGTAAATCATAGCTTCTAAATCTCATTTACGCCTCTTTTTACAGGAAGAAATAAAGTTAGAAAACAATTTTGGACATATTTTTCCTCGTCATTGTTTTAAATTGTTTAAACCACGGTGTAGCATACTGAAATTGTTTTGAAACCAAATTTATTTAGCTTACCTTTTCACAAAGCTCCCGCACACCTCCATAGATGCCGACGCCAGCGCAGCAAGGTCAAGAAGAAGTTTCTGAAATCACTCAGCGTTGCGTTGTAAGTCACGTGACTACGTACAATAGAAACAATAGGAAAAAAAGGGTAAGTTGAATGAAATCAAACAGAAAGGAGAAGTGATATTGCGTTGTTAAAATCAAATTCAGTTAATCAAACTGCCATTCTATGTGTATGATGTAGTGAACAATAAAAAGTAGTTTTTGAAAATATCATAATCTATTCCTTTTCAGGAGCAAATAGCTTTAACTTTAATCCATGAGCAGAAAAAGATTGAGTTGGGTTTATTTCGCTTGGTGAAAGAAATCGTAGCGACGCATTTGCACGAAAACAATCACCAAATCGAGAGCTTCAGTTTGTCAACATAAAACATCTGTAACAAAATATAGCTTGAATCAGGACTGCTACGTCGCTAAAAAAAACCAAAAAGACACATAATTTCTAATACTAAAACGAACAAATATCAATTTTTTAAAATAGTTAATGGTATTCTAGTTGCAAGTTCTAACTATCAAGGTTTTTAAAGCGCTTTCGCAATTCAAGTGCAAGCGTTGTTGCAAAACTCAATGTTAAAACGTTGAATAAAGTAAAGGCATTAGAAAGCGGTTTGGTTACGACGCAATTTTGTACTGCAGCAAATCTTAAAGTAAAAAGCACGTTTTTCAAAGCAAAGCAACAAACGGCCAATTTTGAGACCCTTTAACGTTAATTTAATTTTAACGTTAAATTTAATTTTAACGTTAGTTACGTTTTTGTCTCTCTTCCCATTTACCCCTTGCCAAATGCCGAACCACATCCATAGTATTGACGCAAATATTTATGTATCAGCAACTATAACCATATCTCACCTCATCCACTCCACATGTTGCAGAGCATTCCGCGTATTGTTCCAGGCCATCCCGAGTGCAACATACAGCGCAGCATTACTCGTACAATAACTTTTTCCGCACTGTGTTTTAACAACAAACTTGTTGTACCTGTGTCCTGTCGAACCGTATGTATCACCTCTGGAAGTAACTCTGCTTAACTAAAAGTGCAACTTCGTGACCCCTAAGGTACATGTTTAATGGAAACCTTGCTCGAACAATTTGCTACATGTAACGTCCAGTTTTGAACTCTTTGCTTATGGATCCACTGCTTGGCTGTAACGGCAATCCCAGCCGTGTTTTATCTTGGTTATGCGTAAAATTTGGGGTTTTTCCCTTAAGAACCCAAATCTACCATTCAAACAACGAATACATCTCTTGACTTGGGCCCATTTTTATTATTTGGAACTTCAATAGACGATGAGAAAGGTTTTTACAATGATTAGAAATAAAATGTTTCCGAACAGAATCACTTATTGCACAAACCAAAGAAAACTAGGATGGCCTTCACCACATTACCATTTCGTATGCACAACAGCCCAATGAAAAAGAAAATATATTCACTACGTGGTTAAAAACTTGCCCCCCTAGCTGGAATACAACACTCACTTAACTCACTTACTCACTTTATTGCAAAAAAATTAATTGTTAGGACTAACGTCAACCCATTCACCCCGCTAATGAAAAGATTTGGTGCACACTTGATGTCGCTAGATCTGCTTCTACACAAAGATCTTACTCAAAAACGTTTAGCTGAATCTTATAATCGATCTTAGCAATGTGTAAAAAGCATCCGGTGTTGATACTTTAACGATAAAATATAAATATTAAATAATAACATTTGTGGTTTTTCTAGTCTTAAAAAAATAAAAATTTCGGTTTTGAACTTATAAGGCTTTGTTTACCATCATTGAATTGCCGGTTTTGTCTTCATCTGTTGATAAAATCCTATATTTTAAGTGCTAGTTCGTGCAGTTTTAAAATCTGGGTTTAACCTTGGTCGAATGGACTGAGGCGCTCGACCCATATACAGACATAAAAAAGCTGTTTTCGCTGGAATGTTTTAGTTTAAAACTAGTTTTGGGCCACTACCGAACCTTTCAACCGCGCAAAAAATGTTAACCTTGATTTTCGTAAAAGCACCAGGGCTATTGCCTTGTTCATTCTGTAGTCTTAGTGATAAAAAACTGGAAAAAAAATTTAGTTTTCACCGAAATAAGCGAGATTAAAACCTACTGGAACCGTTAAGGTCCCCTACCAAACCTTCCGACAGGTTTAAACCGGAATTGGAGACAACAATTAGGCTTCAAGTGTTGTGATTTTAATACACTTTTTCCGGGCCTTTGATCTGCAAGGGTTTTAACATGAGATACGCAAGTCATGGCGCTTCCATTTGTGGCATTTAACGTGATAGAAACACAGAAATACCATGACCTTTTGCGGCATACGAAGGATCCAGCGCGGGCATGCAAAACACACAAGGAACAACCCCACAACAGCGCACGACATTAAGCAGGAAATCTTCTAACATTATACCATCAGATACATCATTGCAAGATGGATAAGCATGAACCCGGGGTAAACGACAAGACGTGGGGCTTCCCCGGGTAGGGTGACATTGATTGTGACGTTGCAATCTTTAGGTGGTGGTACATAGGAGTGGGTTACAACCTCAGCGTTCATAAAAGTCTGTGAATACAAAATTTCAAAGTTTAATTTTACCCTTGGTTTTCAATAACACTTGACACGTGCACAACTCCCCAGGACAGAAATAGGATTTCAAACCAGCTTTGCGCAATAAAGCGTGACAATATTCTGCCGAAAATAGTATGATTTCATACTCGCTTCATTTCCAATCGACTATCAGGTTTATATTTGCAAGTTAGTTTCGAAAATATATTTTTTGACGTTAACTACATGTGGGTTGCTACCGTTAGATTAAGAACCACTGTTTGAGCGCAACGAAAAAAATTTGGTCAAGCGTTTTAGTCTGAAGTCAAAATAACAAATTATAAAGACACTTTATTATAGTTTTGAAGCCCACCGCTCTACGACTTGATCCAGAAGCACAAATATGCATCACCCTGCTCGTTTCAAGCTGTGTGTTTAATTCCGAGATCAATGTTTCATTCCAGGCTTGCTAAAAAATGAAACAAGTTCTGGTTGAAATTGAGTTTAGATAGCGTGGACATGTATTAATCTCCACACCTGGTTCAAGATTTGATTGACTGTTTTTCCAACGGAATTGTCTTGAATCATTTTCCACGATTGGCCTTTAAACACTTGTGGCTTTGGTCTAAAAAGAACAATTATAGTAAAAAGGTTAACACACACACAAACTGATAATACGTTCAGAAATGGTCAGTTTCAACAAACGGGGTCAAGAATTAGAATTTATCAATGTCAGTGTTATTTTTACAACGTTTAATACCGGTAAATTCAACATGACAAAATGTAAAGAAATCAACTGAATATCCCGTATATGACGGATTTAGAAGTTCTAGTTTTTCAACTTTGAATTGGATTCGGTAGATTTGTTGTGAGGACAAATTTTAATAAGGTGAAGATGCTCGCAGCGTTTTTGCAAATGTTTTTAACCATAAAAATAGTACGCAAATATCTTAAGCAACAATCTTATCAGAGATTAAGTCAGTACCATGAAGTTTTCCTTTTTGTCGGTAAATAAAGTGGCATGGAAAGCTTTTGTTTGAGGTCGCAAGTCAAATTTAATCAAAACTTTGGCGGGACATGTGCAATACAATTTGAAACTTTGTAATTTGAAGCCGACAGCCCTGACCTAAGAACTTAACCATACTAGATAAGTAACCGCGACCTGAAGAATTACACACACTTTTCACCTCAGCTGTCGGACGTCGACTCCGTAACCAGATAAAATGTCGGTCATCGATTTAATAGTGGGTTGGGTTTTGCAAACTGATAGTTGAGTTCGGGGATAGTAGAACGCATACACTGAACACATCCCACTGTTGATGTCAAGGCCACCCTGAAAACAGCAATCGATTTTTTATCAGACCACATAAGGATGCCTAAATTATTGACAAGGATTTTTATTGCCTATATATTATGAACTTTTCAATGCTCTGCGGTTTTAAGATTTTATTGCTCTTTCAGCCATTGGTCAAAAAAAATTAACAATCTGTTAGACAGTCATTTGAAAAGCATCCAATTAAAAACATCAGGAGGATCACAAGAAGCGATAAACCGCGCGTTTTATACACCTCCATTAAATGTACACTTTCTGACAGTAATGGTTTTTATTGAATTACCTCTAAGTTGCTAAAAACACATAGTTACAACGCAACCCCGACTATTTGAAAACTGTTGATACCAAAACTTACATATGTGAAGTTGTTACGCCCTCGGGAGTCGTAATAACAAACCGTTCTTAGACTGTCTCCTTGTTTCACCTCCACCTCATTATTCAGGTAATAAAGATGTTTGTCGAAATTTTCCGAAGCATCGTTGAAGAGATATGGAAGTTCCCGGTCATTTCTGAACCAACAAAAGCTGTAAGTACGACCAGTATTGCAAGCTGATAGCTCTGAGTGATAAATAGCGTTTTGTAAAAAAGGGCAAACCACTATAGTGGTAACATTTTTGGTAATATTAACCACAATGATTTGCATGATAACATTAGGTTAGTTGGCACGTTGGCCCCCTTTAAATACTGGTGTATTGGACAGAAAGCTTAAAATAAAAACTTAACCGCCTAAAAGCTGCATTGCGTACTGATGACAACGATTGTTGAAAGGTTTTGCAATACAATGTACTCACTACAAGTAAGCTCTATGGTAGTTTAGTAGGTTCTGGTTACATCAGAGTTTTGGGCTAAATCTAACCTGAAATGTCGGATGGTAATTCTTCTTCCTAGCATATGTGTATGGGACATGACGGCCATAATCTTGATCTCTTCCACGTTCGAACTCTTCATCGACTGAAAACAAATACAAGCGATAGTCACACGGTCCTTAGTTTATATTCATAACTTGGTAATGACATTTCTTTGCAGTCAGTTTTTACCAAAAATTAAAACGACTTGGGACTATGTTGGTATAGGCCAGTCACTCAAACACGTTTCGTTGGTCTGCATATGTGCATTACATCAATTCTACTGATCACCTATCTACATCAGTTTTGGGCCTATCAAGGGCTTTATCCCCTCAAACACAAATCAATCGATCCAACATTTAGTCACAAACACTCAAAATATTGCCACACAAGTTTTTCTCAAAGTTATTTTTATGATTTTTGCACTGAAGATTTTGGATTGAAGCAAGATTTGAGAAGTAAAAAATGACCTTTTCTTTTAAACAAGTTTTATCAGACCCATCATACCATAATGTAACCAACGATGGCGGCTCGTAACACAAGCGACATTCAAAGATCACGACTTACAAACGCGTTTGCATTTCATGCCACGCTGCGGGCTCCGACCTTCATAAAACGTGTGTAAACTTACATCTCTGATGCATTTCTCACTGCAATATCCACCAATTGGAAAAGATGGGGCCCCGGGTGGAATTATCATCGTCAACTCGCTCATGAGATGTCCAGTGCTGAAAGAACCCGCGTCGTACTTCCGGAGTTGACTTGTGTAAGTTATTAACAAACCTGAATCGTCGACGATCCCTGTGTTAACGACAAAGTTCATGTCTAAGGCTGTTTCAAAGCTTTAAGTGTTCCAGATCAAAAGTTTCTTAGTACAAGACTTTACAACAAACAAACCGTTAACAAGTCTTAACTTTAAGCTGATAGCAATGTAGTTGTCTGACTGACGCAAATGCACATCAAATTACTGCCTATGTCGCAACGCTCCTTCACAAGTTTTTTATAGGTCGGGCATAGAAAACAATAAACGGCATGGACCCAAAAACACTATAAGCATGAATTTTGTCAAATAAATCTTGTGCTTTGTGCTCAAATTAGGACACTGGTGTTGTTAACAATAGTGGTAAATGCAACAATAGGTCATGCTGTATACAACATACCTAAATTTTGATACGAGCACAAGGCAACCAACCTGCGAGTTTATCTGGGTTGTCGTAGTGAATTTCCAAGTGAAGATATTTTGGATCTTCATCTTCGCCAAAGGGAAAACCGACTTCTGTGGGAAACCTGATGGCCTGAAATATTATGACGCTTGTTAGTGGCAGAATCCCAGTAACTTTCTACAGTTTATTTCACATGTAAATTATCAAAAAGATATCAATTGTAAAAAAACAGTGTTACTTCCTTATATACTGATGTAAACATAATATTTACAAACCAGATTATCGGTTGTGGGGATTTTAGCTTTGAATATCAGTTAAGGGATTCATGGAATAATAAAACGTTGGGAACCACTAGGTTAGAAAGGACAGGGAGAAAAACAAAACTTACTTCGTTTCCTTGATCCCATGCAGCGAGAGGTTGAACACATTTCTCATCATCTATCGGTGCTCCAGTTGTATAACACTCGCCACTTCGGTTCACTAAGGCACTTGACTAAAAACAAATTATGTAGGTTAAAATATAAAAATAAAACGCATTGTCGTGAACACAGATAATTTTCGTAAAACAAGCAAATCTGTCATCATAAGTATGCTTAGCAGATGGAAAACGTGTTCCAAGAATACCACACATAATTTACAGTTGGGTCAGTGTTCACATAAAAAACATACCGGTAACGCGGCACAGTGGTTCCCAACCGTGGAGGAATTCCCCCCAGGGATGAATTTTAAGAGTCAAGGGGAGGATTTTCTACTTTATGGTTAAGTTATTCATGATAAGGTTTTGTTTACAGTTCCGGGTGAATGGCTGAAACAGGTTATGACAGTGGTTCCCAACCAGGGAAGGAATTTTATGAGTTAGGGGGATAAATTTCCACTTTATAGTAAATTTATTTATGATAAGTGTAGTATTTCTTTTAAGGTAGACCAGTGGTTCCAAACGTTTTAATGTTACTTCGTATCAGTTCTTGTATAGTAGGGGAGGAATGAAAAGTTTCAGAATATGCAAAGGGAGAATGCATCAAAAATGTTGGCAATCACTGCCTTAGCAGATGTAACACGCATATTCCAAGCATACCACACACAATTTACACTTAGGTATTTTCTCATAAAATACATACCGGTAACGGATGAGCGCAGAGCGTAAGTACGAGATGATGAACGAAATCTTCGTTACCTATTTGCACGATAGGCTCAATCTAACGAAGAAACAACAAAAAGAATATTTTTTTATTGAATTACCATTACAATACGGTGGTTGTTTTAAAAGTGGATTAATATTACAACACAAACTTTGTTTCACAATAACTTACCATTACAATGTGATGTTTTACTGCCACTTGAGGCAGTGGCACGACTCGGCAAAGGTAATAGGTTTCACTCAAAGGCAAGGTGACTTCCCCGCTGGTCACCACAAACGTCTGGTGCTGCTCTCCAGGCGGAAAAGCGGTTTTATTCAAATTTAAATGACCAAGGAAGTTGAGGCTTTTCACTCCTGCAACGAAATTTTGTCGATTTTTCAAGATTCGATGACCATTTATTTCGGATGATTGCAGAAAGAAACGTGACAATACCACATAAACCATCAGCTTGTCGGAAAAAAACATAGTATGGAATACATATACTAGGTTTGTAGCTGACTGAGGTGCAAAACGTAATGCATACCTGATGTGGTGTCATTAAAATAGTTGTACATACATAAAATTACGGGGCTAGATTCAAATTACTTGAAGTCCATTTTTAGTCCGATTTGCCCTTTACCAAAACGTTCGAATGACCTAGTAAGTCACCATGCTGCAAAATGTAGAAAAAATGACGTATACAGTGACACATGCTAGCATTGTCGTTTGTGACTAATGAAGTTGGTAGATTGGTTACCAATATTGACTAAGGGCACGATTTCTACATATGACATACGTCGTACAGTCACGCCCAACCTTTCGCAACGTGAATGTCTATAGGTTCCAATTCATCTCCGACCGGATCCTGACTTCCCCAGGCGTAAATGATGCTGCTGGTGTGGCTCTACAGAACAAGACAGTTTTAAATGTTTAACTCAGAAGTTCGGGTAAGATAGTTACACAAGTTTTGCAAGGTATTGGTAACAGTTAAAGTCACAACATTTTACATAAAAACTGTGGTGTACAAAGATTTTGAGATTACAAAATTAATCAATCCATCCTGCAAACGACCCACAAAAAGCCGAAATACCAATAAAAAACCAAACTAAAACGTATTACATCAGTTTGAAATTGAATGCGTTAAAGTTTACGAAGCCTTTGTGTCTCAAATTCAAAACTATACGAAGCCTTTGTGTCTCAAATTCAAATGTACGTGGTTCTCAAAGTGTGAAGTCGATTGTGCATATTTTTCTCACCGTGATTTGCAGATCNCGAAAAACCTGCATTACACAACAGTCGAAGTGAATTATACAGATGCACTTTTGCCTGCTTTTAAACTTCAACTGAACAAACGCGACAATAATGAATCAAGTTGGGACAATTGAATCTTCAACTAAAGTAAAGCTCTGTGTTGTTGAAAAAGCCAAGCACATTATTTGTTATTGATGGAGATAATAAAAACAAAAAAATAGCTTATAAAAGGCGTATGTACCCAATAACAACTTCGCCACATAAACACAGTCCTAAAATTGTCTACAGCTTTACAGCATGAGATATATCATTACAAGATGGACAATGATGAAACCTGGGTAAACGGCAAGACGTGGGGCATCCCCGGGCAGGGTGACATTGATTGTGACGTTACAAACCTTGGGTGGGGGTACATAGGGGTGGGTTATAACCGGTGCATCCATGAATGTCTGTGGAAAGTAAGATAAATTCCAATGGTGATATTTTGCTACTAAAGTGTTTATATCAGCGCTTCTTAATATTTTTCATCATCGCCCATTTCTGTCCAGGTCAAATTTCATTTCCCGCAGTTTTTCAAAATCTAATTTATCTATTTTGCTGGTTTTACCACACCCAATAAAAAACAGTGTCATTTTCAGCCAATTACCCATCTGCTACCCTGACATAAGTGGTTAAGAACCACTGGTTCGTATAGTATTGCGTAGTTGACCTTAATTTTTGTTTTTTAGTCTTCAGTTTCGGGTGATTTTATAATATTTAAATTACAATGCAGGTTTTTACAATCGTCTGTAACCGCTCATGGGTCAAAAAGCCATATCAAGTGGTGCCTGTCTAGCTAAAGGCGCCATCTACAGACTAATAAATTATGAAAGTAACATCTAGGAGTAAGGGCATGTGTGTAGGTCAGTAGCTTACCGCTCTACGTGTGGTTCCGGTCGAACAAATGTGCATGACCCTGCTTGACGTAAGTTGTTCGTTCATTTGTGATATTCCAGTATCATTCCAAGTTTGCTACAAAATGAACATGAAAATATTTTTACACGAAAACAGCGAGGTTAGGAGATAAGTATAGAAAGTACCTCGTTCAAAATTTGCTCCACTGTTTTCTGTGTAGAACTGTCGACAATCATTTTCCACGATTGGTCTTTAAATGCTGTTGGCCTGGGTCTATGAACATTTAAAAAAATATCAGTAAAATATTTGTTAGACATTTTCAGAAACAATTGTTCTTGACTTTTTGACATAACCTTATAAAAACCGCTTTTTATTTTTAACTTTGAATGGTAGAAATCGTTAAATAAAAGGTTGTTCTGTATTGGTTAAATAAAGGCTGTATAGATTTTTTACACCAAGACAAAAAAAACTCGTAAAGCTATAACTTAAAGTGAAATACGTTTATCTCAAATTAACTTTTACTCAATTAGCAATTGCTGACTCAAGCTAAACTTAAACTTGACTTTTAAATCATCTTTACTCAACTCCAAGTAAAAAATACAAAACCTGAGGTATCTTGTGTTGACTCCGTAACCCGATAAAATGTCGGTCATCGATTTAATGGTGGGTTGGGTTTTGCAAACTGATAGTTGAGTTCGGGGATAGTAGAACGCATACACTGTACACATCTCACTGTTGATGTCAAGACCGCCCTGAAAAACAACAGAAAATGGAAACGAAAACTGTGAAAACAGTACTCTAAAATTTGCATTCGGTACCAATACTTTAAACCGGAACAGCACATTTCAAGATGGTTTGTTGTACCAGTTACAAGCAATCAACCATGGCAGATGTTGGTTTCATGGATTTGGTTAACTGCTGGACAGAGTTAGTCTGGAACTATGTTTTAATGTCGTGTAGTTCGGGTAAACAGATTTTATTGCCTTGCCTTGCTGCAAAAGAATCATAACTTTCCAAAACAGGATAAATTGGGACGGCACGAATAAGCTAAGATCGCGAGTTTGAACCTCTTCGCATTTTTTGCCTTTACTGTCAAAAAATCCTTAGTTGCACTCGAGGATGAGACGCTCAAACTTATACAGTGTGGAAGACGACTTGGAAAAGGCGTCGAAGCTGACGCTTGTGTAACTGAGGAGCATCACTTGCTAATGTGATGTTTACCAGATGGCAGGTTGCACCTTATTGAGCTGTTCAATATTTTTTTATGTTACTTACAAATGTAAAATTCTTCCTTTCCATGGAGTTGTATTCACAAACTGTTCTCAGGCTGTCTCCTCGTTTGATCACGATTTCGTTGTTCAAATAATGAAGATGTTCGTTAAAATCGTCCGAAAAATCATTGGAGAGATATGGAAGTTCTTGGTCGCCTCTGCCAGAATGATAAACTTTTTGTTTTATTTTTATCACTCTGCCATAGGGGAAATAAACAATTAAAACAACAACACAGAGTTCCATGGCGTCCATGCAGCTTTTATCTTTTAAATATACCGCGATGCTTGACAACCTTTTAACCACAGCGTGCCAGTTTATAAATTATGAAATTCTAATGCGTGCCATGTTGATGACGTCACTGCTTGATGTTTCTGCGTTAAATCTGTAAAATCTGGTTTACACTTGCTCTCTGTAGCTCGTTGCTGTAGTTGCATTGCACTTGTAAACCAGTTGATGTGCCATGAATAATCATCAAACATTTTGCATCAGGCAAAACTTAGCAACTTTTTAAATTGAATTCTTAAAACCTAAACCATGCTCAATACGTGTTTGTACTTTGCTTTACGTTTCACATTAAACGTCAAAACTCAGGTATTTCAGCTTACCTGAAATGTCGGATAGTAATATTTTCACCCAAGTTGTGGGTGTGGGACATAACAGCCATGATACGAATCTCCTCAACATTTGAATCCTCCAACGACTGAAACAAGTAACTTATCAGTTTACATTTTTTCTAATTTCCCAATTACCACAATTCCGTTTCATTCACCGTATAATATTGTTGAACAAATTTAATATTTTATTCAGACTATCTCCTTATTTAGCTTCATGAATTTTGCCTCGCAGCCGGTAGGTTGCCCAACCAAGACATTAAAAAATCTGAAATAGGTGTTTAGACAATGTAGCCAAATACGTCGCCATTAGACCTAATATTCTGCAAATTTCGCCCATTGGTGTGTGTTGGTTTATTTACTTACATCTCTGATGCATTTCTCACTGCAATATCCACCAATTGGAAAAGATGGAGCCCCTGGTGGAATTATCAATGTCAGTTCGCTCATGAGATGTCCTGTGCTGAACATGCCAGCATCGTATTTGCGAAGCTGACTTGTGTAGGTGATTAGCAAACCTGAGTCGTCGACGATTCCTGGTCAGCAATAATATTTAGTTGAGTTGTTGAGTTTATTTCGCTTGGTGAAAGAAAGCCACACAATTGCATTAAACCAATCACCAAGCCGGAAATGCGCAACGTAAAAAACGTTATCTCCGGCATGGTGAATACTGAGATGTACAATGAGTGGATCAATGTAGAACGTACTGCAGCTACACTGTCATTACAAGGCATTTTGTGACAGGGTTCACAAGAGAGTGAGTTTGTCGCACTTTGGCAAACACGACTGGGGAGTGACGTTGGTAGGACCAGCCGAGGGGGCCTCACAATCTAACCACCCGTGTTAGGTAAAGAGGGTGGGGTTCGATAGGAAAACAAATGACCATTATTACAAAAACTTGCAACAGTATCAAAAGCCGCCACAGTAAAGCCAGCTAACAAAAGATGTGCGATCAACTTGTTGCCACGTTTACATTTCACCTTTTGAAAATTCAGAAAAGGTAAAAATGTTTGACACAAAAACGACGAAGCATCTACATGGGCTGACGTTCTAGTGACGTCGTTTACAATACAAATGACCTTTGCTAATATTGTTGGGTAATTTTTAGAAGTATCAGAAGATTGTGTAAAATGGGTGCCAAATGAGACAAAAGAAAACTATAGGGCAAATGGAAGTACTTACAATCTAGGGAGACTAAAATTACCTGCAAGTTTATCCGGGTTGTCGTAGTGAATTTCCAAGTGCAGATATTTTGGATCTCCAGATTCGCCAAACGGAAAACCGACTTCAGTTGGGAACCGGTTCGCCTGGAATAATATGACGCAATTAGTTCAAAGTAGTTTTCACTTTGTGGCAAAGCTTGGTCCATAAAAAAATTTCAAGTAGTGGTTACAACCAGCTCTGGAAAATCTACTGTCGTGGGTTCGAATCCCGATATAAAGTGGTTGGAAAAGACACAGACAAAAAGTTTAACCACTCTGGTGCCGCTCGTTCCAGGGGGCACAAAGCGTTTGCCCTCACCCCCAGAAAATTTCTGGTCGCGGGTTCGAATCTCAGTAATGTTGTTCGGTGGTTAGAGCAGCGGTTTCAACCGGGAGGGAATTCCCCAACAAGGGGGAATTTTGTTTGAAACGTAAATCATCAAACATTTAATTGTTAGAAATTAGTTTCTCTTCTTAACATACTGATATAAACATCATATTTACAAACAAAATTTCTTTGAATATCAGTTGAAGAAGTCCATGAAATAAAAAGGTTAAGGACCACTGGGTTATAAATATAGAAAGAAAAACAAAACTCACTTCGTTCCCTTGATCCCACGCAGCGAGAGGTTGAACACATTTCTCATCATCTATCGGTGCGCCAGTTGTGTAACACTCGCCACTTTGGTTGACCATTGCGCCGGACTGAAAAACACGTGCAGCAAAATGTGAAATTTTAGTGGAGTAAGATTTCAAAGTCAAACTCACCGGTAACGGATCAGCGCACTGCATAATCACGATATGGTGAACGTTGGCTTCGTTGCCTGATTGCACGACAGCTTCGATCTGAACAATCAAAAAGTTGGCTAACAACAAACACAATTCAAGTCGAAAAGAAAGATTCAAAGCATTTTTTTATGTGTAAAATAATTTTTACGTTTCCTGATGACGACAACAGCGTTTGTCGAAACGTAGTTATTATTATTTATTTGTTTTATTTTTGATTAAGCAAAGATAACTGTCATAAGGGCACGACCATTGAACCATGTTTTAAGTAGAATTTGAACTCATTTCAGTGATCAGCTATTGTCAAGTCCAAGTGTTATAGTTTGTCTTCATAACTTTTAAAAGTTCGACTATATAGGTTTAAACTCATGGACGATAGAAGGGAGTTTCCTGATGTTAACATTTCATTCATACAAATGAATAGCTCTAAAGGAACTGGCTGTTTCACAAATTGGGCCTCTATGGTACAGTGCATGAAACACAATAAAATATATTTAAGAATCGGCTATTAACTTCAACTTGGATGTAATAT
>QXVZ01034463.1:20545-31605 GCA_008931825.1 Phallusia fumigata
ACTTCGTCGAGCGGTGGAAATGAGTTTCCAACCCCGTGTCGATCCTGGAATTAAGATCAAAACATGAAAAACTTGCGCCAAGATTAAAACAAAGATTCTTTCATTAACTTTTTAATTATACTTGATTTGCTTTTACAATTACAATATATTCACTATATACAAGTTCTCTAGCAGTTTTCTTTTTAACTGAGCTGCTCCTTAAGCCTGTGTCTTATGTTCATAAATACTCTATGCTATTTTCAGCTGAGGTTCTCAACCGGGGAGGAATTTTATGATAAAGGAGAGTAATTTACACTTCATACAGTATCTGTGATAAATGTTTTTTTTAAGTGGAAAACGGCAGTTCCGAAACTTTAATGTTACTTTATATGACTTCTTGTCTAGTACGTAAGGAATGAAAAGTTTCACAATAAGCAAAGGGGGGAATGTTCAAAAAAGGTTGGGAACCACTGCTTTATAACGTATTTTTCAATCTTTGCCCAGAATCAGTTGAGTTGAGGCGTTGGAACCTTTGGTCGGGCTTGTGTAACGAAAACAACGTCTGCACTTACCGTAATAATCCCCTTTCCATTTTTCACCCATCCCACATAAATATCAGCCCCTTTCATAGTCCCAGCGGGGGAAATCCCGACCCCAATCCATCCGGTCGACTTGACATGGAGCTGCAGACAAAACCAGACTCGATCAGTACGTCATCAAACACAACGTCATGAGTGACGTAACTCACCTCCATAGTGATGTATGTGTCGTCATAGTTCCAGTATAACACAGCGTCACCAGCTGCGTCTAGTTCCTCCTGGTACGGGTAATTCTTGGTGGGCGAAAAAGCCCCAGATACCCGGCGTAAAGCGGCAAGCACAAGTAGATATAAGACTGCTTTGATTAACATACTGCTTAGGGCGTAAGCTTGTTGCTAAGCTGCGATCTAAAGTTATTTTTGACAGAAAATATTGTTTTTCTTCGGTGTGGTTAAAGAGACATAAATTTTTAGGTACGGATTTTCTCGAAAATACTAGAAATACAAACTACAGTAAAATAAATAAATACAGTCAATTTGATAAATAGTCCGGCCACGTCGGGACAAAAAATCAACTAAACGTAATTTTAAATACGTTCTACTGCCCTATATCTGAGTAAAACAGAAGCATCACAGCATCAGTATTTCAATGCAAAAAAATCTGATAAATCACTGTCCATTGGCTTCATAACCGCCGTTCGACTTAGTGACTATAATTATTGAGGCGTTATTATCTGGACGATCGGCAGCAGAAACGCCCCTTTTTTTTCTATCCTTGGTCAGATTCGAATCTGACACACTTGCTCCTTTTTCACAGTGTTTTATACCGGAACCGATAAATTGGTTGCCGGAACGACATGACAAAATAGGATACTTAAGATAACCGACATAGGCTATATATCTTTCACTTGAAACTCATAATAACATGAAGATCGAAACAGCGGAAAATTAGTAATATATTTGTTAAAAATTAATATTCAAAAAACAACCCTGACTTCGACTACCAACTTTTTTATTTTTTGAACCACCACCTTACTGCACTTTCATTCAACTGCGACAAGTGGTTCACATTTCTAACTTCATTTTCACCTATTAAACCCATTATAAAACTTTTCGTTTGTGGTGTTTGCAAATAATATGCGTCCACTTCAGGAAGGGACCTATCAATATTAAAGCGCCAAAAACAAACATTTAGTTCCGGTGTGGAAAACGACTTTTTGCAAATTCCTTTGTGCCAAGACCGCCTAGTTGCTACCCTACACATTACCACCCTGTTGGTGACCACTTAACTTATTAATTAGGTCTGTTACAAACATTTAAACACGGCACGATATGGAGGTGGTGGTGTGTTTATCGACCTTTGGCTTGGAACTATGATATGATTTGACTGGATGCCTGAAGACAGATCACGATATAAATTCGTGTTGTCGATTTGTTTTGATAATTCACGATTTAAACCAGTTTTATATTTCACCCCAACAACCTGGTAAGTCTAAATGACAGAGTCTAGCCGTGGATTCGTGACATTACCTTTGACTAGAAAAGGCACAGCTTTTTGCGATTTGCTTTTAAGTGCCAAAACATTCCAGCTTTCAAAAGCACGGTCGGCATTTGTTGAAGCATTACCATGCAAATACAAGCTACCTTAAGTCTTTAGGGTTTAAGCCAACGAAATATTAGTAGGATTTCTCCGGAACTGAGAAACTGTGTGTGTTATAAACTATTACTGACTTGTTGAACTAAGCAGCATTGGAAATTCGCCGACAAAACGGAATCGTGTTTCCGGTTTACAACAAGAACAAGCGATTCAGGGTTTTCATAACTAGCTTTGTCAAGTACTGGCTTGATTCTTTCTCTCTAGGATATTGCAAATGTCCTTTCGGTTTGGGATATTGGAAAAAAGGTGCTTGGGCTACCCTTGTGTTATGCTATTAGGATTCGTGAATTTTTTGATTGAAGGTAAACGTTTAAAACTAAAGTAGAAGATTAATGATCTTTTTTGTGCACAAATTGTATGACTCGGTTCGTTTTATCTTTATTGTCAGTAAAACTTATAAAAAACGAGCGATTTGGCCCTAAATACAGTTGACTTTTGACAAACTGTGATTACGTTTTAAACCACAAACAAACCGAATGATATGAATCAATGTAGTTGGCGGTAGGTGCAGGTATACGGTCATTTTCGCCTTAGGTGATAAGATTCCGGTATAAACTGGCGCCGAAGAAATGGTTTTTTGGTAGGAGTCAAAAGGAGAATCGAAAATAATTGCGGTTCTGTAAACTTTCGAAACTCTGTCACTGATTGTGATCTATTCGCTTCATCTTAATCAGTTCGTCATACCGACTAAGCCTGGCGGCAAATTTGTAGAATTTGAAACAACAACAATGTGACATGACTCGGGGCGTTTAATATTAGCTTGCAAAAGTGGTCAAGTTTTGCAAAACCTTTATATTAGGATTGCAAGACGAGTTTTTCCAGTGTAAACAACGATTTGATCCTTTTTTCTACTTGATTTACCTGCTTAGTTACAACGAAGGGTTTAACCACTTGGTTTATTGTACAGCTTGCTGTGCTGGCAAAGATCATGATTTTTATCAATAAAGACGGTCAAAATTAAACGTTAAACGACGGAATACAAAACCATATTTGCAGAAGTTTCAGTCTCACTCAATAGCAAACTTTATGAGCGCATTAAAAATTTTTTTTAGCGCCTGGCGAACTTTGTAATTGCGCCTTGACCTTCTAAAACAACGTGTTTACATTAAAAGCGCCCGGTCATTTAGGCCCTAAAAAGATACCAAATTCTTTCTAATCCATCAAAAAAAGGAATCACTTGCCAGAAAAACCAGGAGGAAATTAATTCATAATGTTGTTTCATGTTTACCCTCTGTGTGGNATATGGTAAAAAACAAACATGACACCAAGTTCGAAAAAGGGTTATAAAATTGATTTGTTTTTCGAAAATTGTTTTTATTTTTATCTTGAATTCAGGCATAAAATTTGGATGAGGCTATAGTGGTGCCGTATTGTATTTGTTAGTTGTACTTGCACCAAAGACTGGTAAAATTTGATTTGCATGTTGCAAAAAAATTGATGGAATATCTCAAAACATATATTAGATGCATCAATTTTTTGATCCAGTAAGACGGGTTGGCATGCCGTACATTACAAAAACAAAAAAATTTGGAGTTTTGTGCCATAGTTAGGGCTATATAGAGTTCGATAATAAACATGACAGTGTACTTGATACAACCATGCTTGCTTAACTTTGGTGCTTGTCACTTTTAAACACAGATAGCACCACTTGATTTAGACAATGACATGAAAACAAAAAGAACCATTCACATGATTTAAATAGAAACATCAGCAATAACTTTAAAATATTCCTACTCGAATTTGCAAACACTGATTGTTCACTTGATTTTTGTAGAAAAATAGATTGCTTGGTTTGCAACAACTTCAATAAAATGGTTAAGTTACGCAACTTGTTAAAGGTTTTAGTGCGGGGACCACAATGCTCAAATCATCAGCATATATCGACGTTAATATCTATTTGATTAAAAATAACAACAATGCCACTATTGTTTTGACAAAACAACAAACACCCTTAAGAGTTTTCTGTTTCCAGATTTTAGGATAAACAACATTGTTTTAGATAGGGCAAAAGCATGAATTTCCTAGTCAACATTTACTAAAAATTTGTTCCATTTTAGCCGTAAATGTGGCAGCCATTTTTAATGGCGTAATATTAATTATCAACAGGATATACGGATATAATCATCCCGAGATACATGGACATCCAAAACTTTTGGAATCACCCGGAGAATGCAGTGATATGTGTCACTATCCTTTTTGATGTCGAATTGGCAGATTTTTGTCGAAATCCTGTTTGGTATGTGACACAGGGGGGTGACGTAAATTAGACTCTAGCAGCCTGGACGATGACGTAGACGTGCGCCCGGAACAAAATCAAATACTTTCTGATCCGAGATTTTCTGTTGCATTTTTCCTTCCGCGCAAAATTTCCATTGCGTTGCAGGTGAAGCCAAAAGTCACAATATTCAACTTCCATCCATATCCGGACGGAATAAGACAAAGCAACGTGGCTTAATCAGCAGTGGCAGTGTAATGGACGGAGTCTTGAGCATTCAAACCTACATTGTAGTTTTTTCGCCGCTTCTTATGCTGTTAACCGTTGGTTTAAACCGCGACAAATATGCCTTGCAGCTCGCGCAGTATTTCGCACTAAGCGGGACCTTCACTAAACCACACAACTCACATTCGTGCTCGTGCGGACGTGAAGAGTCGCTACTGCTTCCGCTAGACGGCGCACCCTGAGTCGGTTTACCTCCGCTGACAGTTGTGCCTAGGGTTCAAAAAGTTTTTTAGCAAAGATAGCTTTGGGATTACTTTTTATCCAAAAATTGCTCTATTATGTATTAGTACCAAAAGTAGTGATTCCCAAACGAGAAGAAATTGTATAGAATTTTCCCTTAGTTTTAAAGTGTAGTATTTCTTTTAAGGTTCCAAAGCTTTTAATATTATTCATAAACTTCTTGTCTAGTAGGGGAGGAATGAAAAGTTTCAAAATAAGCAAAGTGGGGGAATGAATCAAAAAAGGTTGAGAACCACTGGCAGAGGCGTTGAATTTAGGTTGACAAGTGGTTTGGTCGTTCGGGCTGGTAATGCAACTCAGATTTCAAAGTTCGCTCACCGGAATTGCCGGCCACGCCCGATGGGGGTTCCCCTCTCCGCGACCTATTGGCGAAATCATGAATGAGTTTGGACCTGAACTCTGGGGGAATCCCCGGACCTGGAGCGCGTTTCTTGGCCTCGTCAGCCCACTTCATCATTCCCTGCGAAAAAATCAATTTTGCCTTTCGGATTTACTGACACAGCAATATGGAAAGTTGGATAAACGTTACGCAGATCTGAGAATTGAGATAATAAAGAAACATAACAAAGTGTTTGTTTTGTGATAAGCTAACGTGGCTGGGTTCTGCCTCATTCATATAAAAACGACTAAAGAATTGCAGAAACGTCGGAATGTTTACAAATCAAATTTCTTTAAGCAAACCCGTAAAAGTATGTTTATTAATCTTACATTTTGTGAGCTGAATTAAGTTCATGAGTTAGACAAGTTTTGAATTTTCAAAACATGGAGATAAACTGGGGCTCTTTTGAGTTTACTTAAACAGTATAATAATAAAACAATATAAGTTGCTATGATTTGAACAAATCATGTGTTTAAATGTAAAAAAAAATATAGAAGCCAACAATATTAGGTAAAAAGTAGTACGTTTCACATTTCAATTAACCAACTTTAAACAATTACCTATGTCAAAAAATAAAGTCGATTTTTGAGAACATAACTCTCCCTACCTCCCTATTAATATATACCTCTTTAGTAGTTCTGTTCAGTTCCGGGTTTTGTGATTTTGTGTGAGACGAGGAAGGGTTGGGATGATTGTGTTCATGATGATGATGATTCCTTGCATCCTCATCCGGTCTGCGTCCCTGGTATCCGGGGTTTGGCATTCGGGAGGAGGGAGCTGTTCCTGGACGTTGTGCTCCATATTTCGAGTTAGGACGGGATTCTAGGAATAAAAAACGCATGAAGACACACAAGTGATAGGTTAGACCAACTGGTGGGGGTCTAGTAGGTTCGCTGTTCCAGGAAAAGAGAGCTTTCTCAAACTTTTTTAAATGCGACTCATAAGTTGGTTGGACTGTCGACGCACCAGCGATAATAATTTAATAAAGACGCTTTGTATCAAAGGTGTGTTTGATACAAAACAGTTTAGCTATGGAACGGAATTATTGTGTGACGCCCCTGGAAAGTTAAACAACACACCAGGGCGCCGCGACGCACAGTTTGAGATCCACGGGTCTACAATTAAGGCACTTTTGGGAAAGTTTACATTTCAGTAAAAATTTGCAAGCAACACACCTACTGGTGGGCGTCTTGTCGGCATTCGAGTCGAGCGGTTCAATGAATCCCGTTGCTGGGATCTGTTGGGAAATAATAGAAGGTTGTTGAGTAAAATTGATCCGGTGTCCTTTGATAACAAGACAAACGATAAAAACGTTACGATATTGCACATTTTTTATCACCGTCGAGGACACCGTGGACATTATACCGAATTTAAGTCGGTTACCCAAGAAACAATAACTTTTAAAAGGTTCAAATATTGAAATTTGTAAATTAAAATTTTTGCAAACATGTATGAAAATAAATTTAAGTTTATGCTCAAGATTTTGGTGTTTGAAATTTATTCCAACCTCGGTTCAGGTTCGGATTTTCCGATCGGCTTCGGCTTATTAGCTTCGTAAATGTTCGTGTTACTTCGGTTTGGATCGGGAATTTTGTCGATCGAGTTGGTAAAGTTACGAAGATTCTTGCCAAGCTGAATCTTGAGGTTTTCGAGGTAAGCTGCCTTCATGGTGGGCGGCGCAGTCATGGGCGTCGACACGGGAAACACCTGTGGAAAGTGGATTTTTAACTAAATTGAACTGTGAGATACACAAGTGGCTGGCTACATAAGAGGCTTTGCATGCCAAAAGTGAGTTTTTATGTGTGAACTTGTCTAAAAGAGTACAAAAAGTCAATTAAAACGAATTTTAATGGGCCTAAGAGTTTTGTAAACGTTTACAAGTTTAAAACCAAAGACACAGGCCCGAAAGTAGCTCAACTACATAACTGCCAGAGAACTTGTAGGTGGTAAATACATTGTAATGTGAACGTTTCGACAGTCGACGTTGTAATCATTGGTAAATATGAATCCTAATAAATGTCATCATCACTACGTACAAATTCTCTGGCAGTATCAACTGATTTAAAAACATGGTTTCAGCTCCATGGTCACACGGTATTAAAACGATTCATAAAAAACCTATGTACGACTTGACGAGGCTAACCAGGAAACACACAAAAAAACTAATTAATCGATATTTTTCGAAAAAATTGGCACAATTTGATAACCACTTCCACCCTGCTGGTGTGAAAATAGGACAAAACACATGATTAGCATTGGGCCAAAGCGATTATTGATTTTTTAACAAAATCCACTCTAGGGTGTCCAGCCAATACCCACAACCATGCAATCAATATCTACACGCCGCCCGTAAACACAAATAGCAAAACTCGTGGGAAAATCGTTATTAAACCGCCACTATATGCACGTACGTACGTACGCACGTTTTAAGCCTATCTTGACTACACACTGATTGTTCGATTGTTGAAACGTTTGCATTACAATGTATTCACTACACGTATACGGCTCTAGGGAGAAGTAAAGTGCTCTATTCATTTCGTTGACGTACCGGGGCTTGGTTGGCCATTGGCATCGTGGAGAGCAGCTTCTTCTGTTCGGGAGTCAGAGAGTTGTAGTACTGCCACATCTCATACATGTAGGGGTAGTACGTCGGTGAAAACATAGCTGGGTTGTACGGCATAGTCATCATTGCTTGTGGCTGCCCTTGCCAAGCTGGATAAGCAAAAGGTATTCCCATCGCAGACGATGGACGCTCGGCCGTCGGGCTTTCAGAGTCGCTGTTCGACTTATTATTTCGTCGTCTAGGTGGCGCTACAGGTCCGTTATCTGTCAGTTCTTCACTTTTCTGTGAATCAGAGCTATTTCCACCGCTATAAGCTGACTTGGGCCTTTGCCTTTGGTCACTTGGGCCTCGGTTCGCGTGACGTAATCGCATCATTTCCTTGTTGCTTTGCGGAGTCGGAGTTTTCGCCCTTCTGTGCTGACTTATAGGCGTCACATCACTGCCACCTTGTGGCGTAGGAGTCCTCGAGCGAAATCGATGTGCCGGATTCAAAGTCAGTGATTTCATGTTGTCCTCAATTTCTCTATCCACGGATCCAGCAAACTGCTTCTTCTTCAAAGTCCCATCACTAGGATTTGAAGCACGAAGATTTGACTCTGAAACCATCCTCCTCGGATTTACATCCCCTGGAGGAGCGCGGATGTTGGGAGAGGACACGTTGGGAGTCATTGCTCCCTGAGGACGTCGTCTGTCTTTTATCTCTACCGCATCTTCCTCCTCTTCCGGCCGCTTCCACACGAAGATCTTGGTCCTCTCCTGTGAGCTCTCTCCTCCAGGTTCGGAGGAATTTGAGGGAGATGGTGGCCGCTTGGTGTCGCCAACGTTCGAACTGTTGTTGTTATTCGCGTTGGACGCTGGTTGCTTGGCAACTAGACCAACTGTGGGTCGATAGTCGGGATGACGTCGAATCTGGTTGTGATTTTCGTAGATCTGATTGACCTTTGACACGAATGAAATAAATTAGAGGGCGTCTTAGAAGCCTTTAACAAGAGTGACGCACCAATGCGTGCATTAGAACGTTATGTTTTTGTATAGTTGTCCTTAAAAAGGTTTTACTGTGCCAAAATATGTAAAAAATAGGTGATGCTGCCACACAACATGAAGTTACGCAGATAACATATCTAGCCAACTAGCTGACAAAGCATACGTTTGTTTTCTTAATATGTTAATGCCTTAAGTAAAAAAAAACTGAGGAAAAGTTTGAAATCACATTTCTTAATTCTTGACAAGTATTAAGCTCAAACCCAATATGAATTTAATTTTTTCTATGTGTGTGTGGGTAAAAAGGCGCAATCGATTTTGCCAAGCACATTGCATTAATGATAACACGCTGATGACGAAACACAAAAATCACGTGCAGGTATTACGTCATCACCTGATGTTGTAAACTTGTGACCCCAGGTTTGTCGAAGTTGATCAAGTTTTGATCTTCTTTACTTTCCATCTCTTTCACCAAGTCGCCCTTTCCATCGTATTCTGCAGGTGGTGGCACGCTATTGGTCGACTGGGTCATGTGACGATCGGCCTCGGTCATGCTCGACCGGTCACCGCCCGCTTCTTGATCACGTGCTTTCATTCGAATGTTTTTGCGCCGTTGCAAAATACGAGCTGAAAAAAAAAATTCTGCATGATCTTTTGCATGAATAATTGATGCGCAGATTTTATGTGCGAAAACTGGATCTTAATTTCCGCGTAGCTCAGTAGGTAGAGCCCCAGCTGCGGATAGGCTGCAGTCATGGGTTCGAATCCCACCGCTGGTTAGATTATTCTAACCATGCTGAATTAAAATGCTTGAAAGATTGACTTTGATTTGGTATAACGCCTCTTGCAGGCCTGTGATTAATTTACTGAATTTTTGTACAGCTTGCAGCAGTCACTTGGTTTTGTGAATTTGCTAAGGGTTTTGTGATGTCAGTATAAGTGACGTAATAATCGATGTGCTTTATCATGTAGAAGTTATCACAAAGACAGTGGTGGGCATGCCAAAAACCACTGCCTAAAACAAATTTCAAATTATAACCATCAGTAAACCAAACTTTTCATTTTTGTAAAACTGCAACTAACTTGCATTAACTTTTGAAACAAAACCTTACTGAAATTTCTTGTTTCAGAAAAAAAAGTTTCATAAACAAGGGTCAAAAAAATGTCTTCACAAATTTTTTACATTGTAAATGGCACTTACCTTTATTTACACATTCGCCATGTTTTATCCTGGCTTGCAGCATGCACTGTGTTGGAACGTCCTGCATAAGAAGGACAGTTTCGATCATCTTTGTAGCTTCCAGACACAACTGAAGTGCTGAAGAGTAATCCATGCGTGTGTCCGCTAGACGACTCTGCTCAAATCTTTCTTCAGCATCACGAAGAAGTAAAACTGCTTTTTCTAAAATCAGACATTTATGATAATGATCATTTGACAAAACAGAGAAAATGTTTTACACACAAGCACTGGCTTTTATCTTCTAATTGACACTTTTTAAAACTTATGTGCCACCATCTACTATTCTATTGGTTTTCAAGTAACTGTGGACCTTTGTAAGAAACCATTCTTTTACTAAAACTAACTTCTTAAAAAAAATCTTCTAAAACATAAAATTGCAAAGCAAGTGTTGAAATTATAGTTGTGTGGTTTCAAATGTTCAATGGCTCTATATTCACACCAAAAACATAAATACATTTACCAAGTTTGATTTGGTTTGCAAATGACAAGTTAAATTAGGCTGGCATGAAAAATTAATACGCACCCTCGCAGCTAAACCATGCCACACCACAACATGCAAAAAATAAAACTGACTGACCATGAAACATATGGCAATTCTTTTTGAAATTATGTAATTCAAAAGGAATGGCTTTTACTGTTGGTTTTAATGCATCTCTATATTTCCTTAACTTAGGTCATGTTTAAATAACCTAGCAATATCTTGTATTGTTAGGAATTATTTGACAGCTTTACACAGAATTACACAGAAACAAAAATACCTTTATGCAACGAAGTGTCTTTTCGACCTTGCTCGACCATAGGTAAACCTGAAGTGGCTTGCAATAACTTTATTTGTGACTTAATCAGATGGGACACTTGCTTTACATTATCGGGGTATGCCGGGGTTTTGGAAGGGGCTGTGGGGCTTAGGGGTTGACTCAAAAATGGCGGTTTTGGGGGTAGGGCGGGTTTGGGTTTTGAAATTGGTTGGTTTTGATTATTGG
>QXVZ01034466.1:0-11210 GCA_008931825.1 Phallusia fumigata
CGTTTCTAATCCCGTCTCGGTCCTACGCGAGAATCTTTAGCAACATCGCTCCAACCCAGTGTAACCCCATGGGTTGGTTTAAACCAGTTTAAACCCCTCCCTGGGGGCGTTTGGGATCATTAGAGGGCAATGGAGAGAGAAATTGGGGGGGGGGTGAAAAATGAAATATAATAACTAGGCAAAATTTTCATGTTACAAACGATGTTGATAAACAAGTGCCATTGCATCAGCCCCAACCATCGCATTGATATTGTCCGAAAAATAATTGAATTTTGCTTTTTGTCTAGTGCAAAACATGTTCTACTTTTCGACTACTGTCATCATTTTAAACAAGCTGAGGAAAATTAATTCAGACTTCACAATTTTGAATTTTAAATTTGTTTTTCACAGTTTTACATCGTCTACCTCATCTTCCTCGGACTCAGTCTCCTGCTGGTGTGGGGCCTCAACCTGGCGATGTGCTGCGCATGCGCGAAACCGTCCAGTGACGTCATCGGCAGTGACGCAACAGTGTTGAGAAACAATAACACAAAAGACGACGGCCACGTGCCCTCAGTGAGCCGAAAAGTCGAAGAAACTAACACCGCTACATCACTAACAACGACAGTGACGTCATCAAACACTGACGTCATCAACCGGAAACAAGACTCAAGCCTGCCACCGTGCGGCAAACTGTCCTCAAACTCGCACTGGACTTTAGTAAGAACTGTGCGCGCTGTGGTCATCGCGTTCACTGTGGCGATTTTGCCTTGCATAGCAGTAATGGTTTCGGGGCTTTCCCCGCGTTTGGAACCCAGAAGTCGCGGGTTCGATCCCCAGGCCAAGGCGGCCTGGACGTCGTGCGCATATTTGGCGTCGCGCATACTGTTCGCGAACTCTTTCGTCAACGCGATCATCTACAATTACATAAGCCCGGATTTTCGGGCGGCGGCGAAACGGCTGTTCTGGTGCAGACGGAGACTGGAAAATTCGACTGGAGACTAATGATCTAAAACTTCTGCGTCAAAATGGCTGCAGAATCATAATTCTCTATTAAGGATACAGTCACATACATACATACCAGTAAGTTGCTGACCAGAAAATTAATGACCAAAACGGTTGTTGCGTATCGCGTTGAAACGTCTGACACATTTTACGTGAGTATTTTCTTGATTGCTATTTGATTTTTAATGAAAATTTTAATGTGTTTTTTTTTGCATGGAATTTAGTGACGCTTTTTTAAAGAAGATTGAGAGCATTATCAAGTGGTCTGTGCCTTGATACCTTTCCGGAAAGTAATGTTTGTTCTCAAGTTTAAAAAGCAATTCTTGTTTGAATGTTATAGAAGTAATGCAGTATCCATATACTTGACCCAATGGTTCCGCATCATCGCACCCCCTAAAAGCAGATTTAGTACCCCTTAGGGGTAAGGGTACCCCTGGTCCACAAAGACAACAATCTTGGACAGCAGAAAAAAGTTTACAGTGTAACTGCAGGGCGTTCAACCTTGATCCACCAATTGTGTATTTTTTTCGCGCATCATAACGTTTTAACGTTGCGCAGCTATTTCCGGCTTGGTGATTGATTTAGTGCAATTGTGTCGCTATGATTTCTTTCACCAAATATTTGATGGTTAAGACGTGCCCTTAAGTGTGTGGTATTTTCTGTTGAAGCCGAGCAACAATGTCGATTTGTTAAATAAAATCATTCTTTATTTGTATGGCGTCTGTATTATGGTTCACGAAAGACTTTCTTGAACTAGGGTCCGCAAAACACCAAGGAAATGTGCTTTAAAAGGCTCGTAGGCAAAAACGTGGCCTTGATTTCGTTTGTTACAATGTACGTCTTATAAAACGCTCCCTATATTTTGGTCTAGATTCTTGTCCGGTTTTTGACAATCCGAAGCGTTTTACAAAAAGTCAATACGAATCATTCCTATTTTTCATCTGAATTTGGCAGATATCAGGATTAACTGCGGTTCACTCTATTACCTAGGGTTTCGCAATAAAAACTGACAGGTTGCTTGTCAAACAATTTCCATTTCACATATGTTTGCAGCAAGACAGTGACATTATGTTGCATACGAAATGGTATTTAAGTAAAAAGGTTGTACATAAAAAACTATTAGACAAACAGCCGGTTTTAAATAAAAAACTGTGGCTTTCAAAACAGGTTTCACATGTAACTGTTAGTATTTAAGCATAATTGAAAAAAGCTCCGATGTGTAAACTGCATGCCCGTCCAACCTTTTAGGTACATTTGGCCACTTTCGTATGAAGAAAGTTATTGACATCACAAACGCTAACGCTTTTTTAAAAAATGTTGATAGATTTTGTGATAACACGATGTGATAATGAGTCACCAGCTGCACGCAGTGTTGATAACTGGTATGCATTTATACTTAATTTGAAAACATAGTGTATTATCAAAGCGTTTGGTGGACAAATTTTTGATTACTTGGCCTAGAAAATACATAAATGGAATAATTTTGGCATAAAAATTTAAAGAATGCTCGTGGCCACCTAAAATAACCTCTAAGACTGCGAGTTGGGCAGCCCTGTTGTAAAGGTTAATAAAGGTTTAGCATTTATCCCAGCATCTTAGCATTTTACTGCAACGTTAGGCATGGACCAAAATCTTTCGTTCAAATGGTTTAACATTTCAAAGCAAAATTTCGCCACGTATGCCTAACATTAAACATCTTGGGACGCAATTTGGGAAAATTAAGAATTAAATGTCAACATGTTTTGAAATTACCGTCAGCATTTATCTTTTTAAGTCAAGGTTTAACATTTCGGCATATATGACCAATATTTTTACTTTTTCACAAAATACTCTAGCGTTTTGGTGCATAAATTAGTGTTTAATTTTAAAAGTGGGGCAATAGCTGTTTGTAAACTGCGTCCAGTTTTTTAAAAACACAAAAGGGTCTAAAAAATCTAGTCCAGTATTACCAAATTAGGCCGTACCTTGATAAGAAAGTACAGTACAGTACAGTACTTTTAAGTAAAACTTTTTTACAACAGCGTTTGTCGAAACGTAGAAAATGTTTTACACACAAGTACTGGCTTGTATCTTCTTAATGTTGAAAACTGCGAAACGTCTACCCAATGCGTATATCTATGTAAATAAGCAACCTTTATAGGAGGTTACCCCACAGAACGCAGACAACAACGTTAAAGGTCATACGAAAGTCGTGCGCCGCCAAGAATTTTCGCACGCAATTAGCAGACACGCTTCTCAAATTTGAATGTCAATTAACCGCTCTTCTACTGAAAGGTGCCATTTTACGCGGAAGCCTCATGACATGGCAGAAGTAGGCGTGAAATGTTCCTGCTGTTTTCTGGTACGTGAGTGTGTTTTAAACTAAACGTCACGACGACCTTATGGTTCACTGCACTTTTAGAGTCAAGGTTTTAAACCAAACACATTGTGTTGATAAAGTCATTAGAGCCGTGGTTTTCTACATTTTTTTGTTTTACGGCATCATTTTGGCGTGACGTGTGAGTCACAGTAGCATAGCGTCTTACATGGCAGTTACAAAAAGATCAATATAAAGTTACGTGTATTTTCGCATTTCTTTGTGCGCTATAGACATCAATAAAGCCACTCTATTTTGCCAGACCTATTCACCAGACTTTTGTCAAAATCTTAATGACGTCGCGTGACGACACTGCTTTATGTTTCTGCGTTAAATCTGTAAAATCTGGTTTACGCGCGCTCTCTGTAGCTCGTTGCTGCAGTTGCACTGAATTAAACGTTTAAAATCGCTTGATTTTGCTCAAATGGACGTGTAAATCATTTGGCGTGGCCTGTTCGCCTTTTGTGACGCCACCGTGCAACACTGCTTTGCGACATCAAAACTAAAATAACTTAATAGTGGTACTCACAAAGCATTGTTGAACTGAAAGTGTGTGAAATTAATTCTAATTAACTTTTTAATGGCCTGCGAGTCATGAAAACAATTGCACAGAGGCCTTAAAAGCGATTATTTAGAAAATTTTCAAGACCTATTGCAGTGGTATCGCCACAAACTCAGCTCTACATCGTATCATGTAAAACAAAGTGCGACCAACCTTTGTTTCTGCCTGTGCATTTCGACTTGGAGATACTCAATGCTCGGGTCATGCGCTGCGTCGCCGCTTTCACCATAGTCAGCTTGGATACCGGTGTATTGAAAAATCTGTCAACAAAGGTCAATATCAGTGATTTCTTTGAACATGCCCCTCATTTTGTGTGACTGAATATAGCGCCAACATGGCCGAGTGGTTAGCGCGACTTCCTTGTGCTCTTACGGTTATGGGTTCAAATCCTGTATTGTTACCATCAAAATTTGTAAAAATCAACGAAAAATGATCGTAGAAGCATGACGCATTCAGGAGTTTTATCGTATGCACATAAAAAGCCTTGGAAAGGCTATGATTCGGTATAACGCCTCTTGCAGGCCTGGCGTAGTATGATTCATATATGAGTGTGCCGTTATCGCTGGCCTGCATGAAAGCTTCAGGGCGGATCCCAGTATCAAATATGAGCGTGGTTTCTTTCATAGGTGAATGCATCGTATGGATTACCAAATTTAAATAAAACGAAATTAGATTGTGTCAACTATCAAAATAGGAAACTTTTATGTGACTTTCTTTGCTAAATTTGGCTGTTTGTAAATTTTTACATTTTTGGGGGCCTGTGGGTTAACCGATGGGTGATGTGGGTACAAAAGTTACAGTGTACTAATTTAGATAGCCATCTGTCATGCGTGCAAATTCAAAGAAATTCGAACAACTTTTTCTTGACCGAACGGGGAAAAAACAAAACGGCGTTGGACAGAAAAAAAAGTAAAATAAAAAACGCGGAAGGGAACCCATAATTCGGTGGTAAAGTAGGTTGGAAAGAAAACGAAACAGGAACCGAAACAAAATCAATCGAATCCAGTTGAAATTTAATGACTTTACATTCAGTTGCTTTGTCTTAAGTTCTTTTTTCATGTCGACATGAAATAGTGCATTGTTGGAAAATTAAAGAAAAATTTATAAAAGCAAAAAGCCAAGAATGATATATGAGCTGCAGACAGTGCACAATGTTTCGACCTGTAAGGTCTTATCAGTGGACATTGGCCGTTTAAGCTAGTGTAACCAAATTACGGCATTCCAGTTTTTTATGAGTAACAGGCTGAGAAGCGATGCCTAGCAACTGCATACAAAATGGATTGTCGGCTTTTTGCTTTTATATTGATGATGTGATATTTAACCGACAATCCCTTTGGTTCCCAAGCTGTTGCTTGGCCATTGTGGAACCAGTTTGTCTGCAGTTTATGCCCAGTTGTTGGCATTGAACAGATGACGTGAGGGATGGCTTTTTGGCCTGTTACTCACAACAAACTGGAGTGCCATAATTTGGCTACACTAGCCTAAACGGTCAATGTCCTGTCACCAGCTGCACTGATGAGACCTTACAGGTCGAAACTGTTTTCACTATCTGCAGCTCATAAAGAAAAATTATTCCGCACAATATTCATTATCACATCAAACATGAATAAGCGGGTTTAACCTTTTAATGTCTATATCAACGTACGAAACTAAAGACTTAAGGCTGATTCACACCAGATGCTTCTACCGGTTTGCGGCACGGTTTTTTGATCTCGCGGCAAGCAGCGGGGCACTTTCACCAGCCGGGACCAAAGTATATCTATCAAACATAAAACACTTTCGTGTCTGATAAATAAACTTTGGTCGTGGCTGGTGTAAATGCCCCACTGCTTGTCGCGAGATCAAAAAACCGTACCGCAAACCGGTAGACGCATCTGGTGTGAATCAGCCTTTAAGTATCACTGTCCAAAAAAACGAACCTTGTGCCACAGACGTTTATGCAAGTTCCCGCATCGGTTCGGATAATGTGTCACTGATGACTTGTCGACTCGCAACAGGAATTGGAGAGGCAGTCGAGTCTCAATCGAGGTGTGGAGTTGAACCTGAGCAAACGAGTTAAAATTTCGAGTAGGAGTTGGATAGCGAGTCAAAAACGAGTTAAAATGTCGAGTAGCCTACAAGTTGTCTGCAATGTCAGTTACTGCTGCTTTGTCTTTGTTTTTTAAAAGTTTTGCGTACGGCTTGATAGACAAGCAAAACGAGTTACAAATATCGAGTAGGAGTTGGATAGCGAGTCAAAAACGAGTTAAAATATCGAGTAGCCTAGAAATTGTCTGCAATGTCAGTTACTGCTGTTTTGTCTTCGTTTTAAAAGTTTTGCGTACGGCTTGATAGATAAGCAAAACGAGTTAAAATATCGACTAGGAGTTGGATAGCGAGTCAAAAACGAGTTAAAATGTCGAGTAGCCTACAAGTTGTCTGCAATGTCAGTTACTGCTGTTTTGTCTTTGTTGTTTGAAAGTTTTACGTACGTCTTGATAGATAAGCAAAACGAGTTAAAATATCGAGTAGGAGTTGGATAGCGAGTCAAAAAAGAGTTAAAATGTCGAGTAGCCAACAAATTGTCTTCAATGTCAGTTACTGCTGTTTTGTCTTTGTTTCAAAAAGTTTTGCGTACGGATTGATAGATAAGCAAAACGAGTTAAAATATCGAGTAGGAGTTGGATAGCGAGTCAAAAACGAGTTAAAATGTCGAGTAGCCTACAAGTTGTCTGCAATGTCAGTTACTGCTGTTTTGTCTTTGTTGTTTGAAAGTTTTGCGTACGGCTTGATAGATAGGCAAAACGAGTTAAAATATCGAGTAGGAGTTGGATAGCGAGTCAAAAACGAGTTAAAATATCGAGTAGCCTACAGGTTGTGAGTAAATGAGTAAAAAAGACTGCAAATTGCTCGTAGTTGTACTTTACTCCTATAAACAATTCTTTTAAGTTTACAAACTGATTATAATTGTAGTTTTAATCTATAAAACATTCCCGTGCATCATGGATTTAAGTTTTTTCTACTCTGATCGGCGGTGAGATTCGAACCCACGACAGCATCCTATCCTAATAATCCCTCTCTCATTAAAAATTTGAACCTACTTTGCACTTCTAAGTGAAGAAAGTATTTTCGAGCCACAAGGCCTTTTTCGAAATCAAGTGCCAGTCAAGTTCATTTTCAATGTTTTCATTGTGATGTTATAAATTCTTTGACTTTTTGTGATAACACGAGGTCATATAAAACGTTTGTATTCACAAAGCGCTTAGCAACACAACATACACACTTTAAGAGTAGCTGAGTTAAAACATAACTGCCAGAGAACTTGTCAATGTATTGAATACATTGTAATCCAAAGTTTAGCACTGATGATGACAACAGCGATTGTCGAAACATTTGCAATAAAATGTATTTACTACATACAAGCTCTCTGGCAGTTATGCTGCCAACTAAGCTGCCAAGCTTTTGGTGTATAAGTTTTGATGTTAAAAGCAAGAAAATCTAAAAATAGTTTAAAATTCTGCTCGAGGTCCATTTAAAATAACTTCGAGGGCATGATGGTCAGCCATGCAACGAAAAAACACGAACCTGCATTGCTAGCCTCTGTAAAACGGCATTGTTCTGAACCTGGGCTATATCACCGACCGCCAAACCAATGAGGAGGTTCATCAGGAGGATTGGCATCATCAGGATGAAGACCAGGAGCAGGAGAAGGGTAGGGATCCCGAAATGGAAAGTGGCCGGGTCCCCATCCACAAAGGGAGTTAGGAATTTTTCAACGTACCCTATTTCACCCAAAAGCATTGTGGAAATCCTCATCATTGATAACGCTGGGTCGTTAAACGCTCTATCAGCCTGTAAGAAAATAATTGGAGAGTTTTAAACGTGATATTAAGTTAATGTCTTCAATACATTATGTGGCTCGTTGTTTAAATTGCAATACACTCAGCGGTAAAAGCTTAGTGAAAAAATTTTTTTAGAATATGAAATCAAAAAACCCATTGACATGCCATGTTTAGGAAGTATTTTAACTACAAAACACGGAAAAAATACATTAGTAGCCCTTTTTTAATATCTTTCATAAACAAAATGCAGGAATGAATAAATCAGTGGTTCCCGAGCAATAAGGAATTTTAGGAGTCAAGGGGAGGAATTAAAATAACTCCAGTTTGATGGGATTTTTCTCCGTTGTGTGAAAACGTTTGCTATTTCGATTACGGAGGGTTTTTGTAAAGCCGCATTACTGCTATTCCGGAAACAAAAAACTAAATAATCGGCGTTTTGCTACGTTCAATGCTTTGCCCGTCTTTGGAAAAACGTTATGTTGTACGAGAGTTATACAACATCTACAATCTAGACACGTGTACGTAACATTCAGCACGATTTCGTTGCGTTGACATCACTCTTCAACCTTTGACAAAAAAGTCGAAGGTCTACACGTTTTTTAGATTTCACATTCTTCCACAGTCGTTCAGGCGGCTTGGCATCGCGAAGTTCGCTTATGAGCACGCTTTGCCGCGTCAAACTTAACGATGCAATAAACGCTTGATTTGAAAGATGAAGAGACCACTACATCATACATGCCCACTCAGTTACTTGTGTTTCCCGAGCACGATAATTAGGCGCCATTGCTCTAACCCACTGGACCCGAGTATTTGACTCGAATTTAAGTCACTGAATTCAAAAAATCGAAAAAATCAAATACAAAATGATCCAGCGGAACTACAATGAGGCAGGCAGCTCAGTGGAGGACTCATTTTATGAGCATAACGCATTCATGCGTTGTTCCGCCCACTTCACCCTTAAAAACGCTTAATTTTCGTTACCTCATCCTGCATCAATACGTAAAACGCCAGAGCAAAGGCAACGATAAGGAATGAAAATACGAGGATCACTTGAACAAGAGTTTGGAGAATTTGCAGGAACATGACAACGTATATGCCGGCTATGTCGAACCTGTGGAAATGATAGGGAAATTAAGACTAAGAGGAGGTCAGATTTAAGTGGAAAAGAGTTATTCACACGCTCTCGTAGCTTATTCAGATATTACCTCAAATAAATTTATAACTAGTTGAAAATCGCTGAGGTATTTCATGCAAATCGATTAAAAAACAACTTTAAATCACTGTTTTCACATTTAACATTTCACATTTAAGCAGTCCACCGACGAAATTTAAACTTTAGAACGCGAGTCATTGCAGTCGAGTTGGCTTCGACGTTAGTAAAATACAAGAGTATGTCGGCCATGGAACGTTGTGATTGCTTTAGAATACTATTTCTTATCCTTATTTTGCGCCACCTCCGGAACAGCTAGGTAATTTAAACTCGATAGACAAAAATTAAAAATTCATCAACATCAAAACTCTGTTGATCATCATGTAAGTAAAAAATAGCCAATGTTATGGAATCATTTGATCGCGTTACTTATAACGGTCGTTCAAAGAGATATTTGACTTCCTTTGTCATTGTACCCTTTGTCTCAATCGCGTTTGTTCGCAAGCGCACCCTAGTTTGTAGCAAACGTCCCCAAGTGGTGGTACAGGACATTACACTCACTTTTGCAGGAAAATCAGCAGATTGAACCAAGCCAGGAAAATAGCGATAGCGCCGACTTCGAATTGCCAGTGCACAGGGTAGCCAGTAAAGAATGGAACCACATAGAGAACGCTGGAAACATACAGGGTCCACTCCACCACGTTCGTCAGGTCTGTGATGTAGGCCATGCGCTGTGACGTAAAAAAATGACGTCAGAATTTATAAAGTCGGTGACGCAATCAACGACGTATGCAAATTTGGTTGTAATCTTTTAGGAGATTTTGATTATTGAGTATTTTGTGTTTTTGAAGTTGGTTTCTTTAATTTGGATCACATTGGGGATAAATGGTATTGTGGTATTTTTATCTTATTAACTATAGCTATGATTGCATCGCTTAGCATGGCCTAGTACAGCGTGTTCATAAGCGAACTTGGTGCTCTCTGATTAGAACCGCCTATAAGATTGTGAAGTAATTTTAATCTAAAATGTGCGGGCTTTTCAACTTTTTTGGCTTGCTTGCGACACCAAGTGGCCAAATTATACCAAAACTTGGTGCTTTTGTAATCTTATGTGATAACTTTGATGCTTTCACCCAATAATTGGTTGTTTTGTTTAAAAATCGTAGAAATAATGCTCAATATGGTAGTCTAACACCATAATCGTATTGTGCACATTCACAAACGGACTCTATTTCGCTCAAGAAAAGTGTTTGTATGATATATATTATGACGTCACGCATGGTGACGTAAGGTGATGTGACGTAATGTTCTTACCAAGCTAACGAATTTTACGATATCCATGGAATTCAATATTGAAACGTAATTTTTACCCCATTAGATAATTCGCATAGTTTTTGCCTGGATAACATTTGAACAATTTTTTGGTGTGACGTATATTTTTACCCTACTATGACGTCAATATTTTTTATGATTTCCATTGATTTCTGTCAATGATAAAGCCTTTTTTTTTACATCGTACCAAAATCACTTATTATTTTCTTCTACATAACCTTTTTGCTCATACATTTGAACAAGTTTTTTCATGTAACGTAATATTCTAACCAAGCAATGACGTCAATGTTTTTTATGATTTTCATGGATTTTTGTCCATGAAAGCCTAGTATTTTAGCCCATGCCAAAATTACATATTGTTTTCGCCTTTATAACTTGCTTGCTGGCACATTTGAACAAGTTTTTCCAATTGACGTTATATTTTTAACAGAAAATGACGGTAATTTTTTTGATTTCTATGGATTTCAATCAATACCTAACCTCCGATTCAACCTCATACCAACATCGCTTATTGTTTTCGCCGTCAGTACAACTCACCTGTTGATACATTTGAACGAGTTCTTTGATTATTTGGCAGATGTTGACAATCGTAAGTTGAACCATCATTGCGATTTGAAAACCGCTGTAAGTAACTGGATCGTTTCTCGTTCCATTAACACTGAAAAAAATGAAGATTAAAGATTAGATTTTATTACGGTCCCACAAATGCAATTAACATGTTTTTTGTGTTATTTCAAAATTCTAACCCCACAAATTTTTTTTGTAAATGTATCCATAAAAAAGGCATACACTGAAAGGTAAAAGTGGTACAGAAAAGTTAAAAAATCATTTTGGGTCCGTTAAATATGTCAAAATTCGTAGACTTCAGTTAGTTTGTCGTATGTTACCTCATGGTGACAGCTCCTAAATTTAATTTATATTAGGTAATATTACCAATAGTTAATAAATACGTATAGTCCAACCTTTAACTAAGCTGAAAGCTTTGTTCAGCTAGTCGCCTACAAG
>QXVZ01034466.1:13051-30956 GCA_008931825.1 Phallusia fumigata
GTGTGACAAATGCGATTGTGCGTTACAAGCGGCAGTGGAGAATAGGAAGCGACAAGTTTGTTAATCTCTTTCTTTTTGTTTTAATCTTTATATATTTTGCTTGTTTATACATGTGTTACGCAATTATAAGCTTTAATCTACGATAAAAAAAAATTGAAACTGTTTGTGCGTGGAAATACCAAACTGCAACCAATCAAGATCCATTTTTTTACTAGTGTGTTTACAAAAGTGAAATAGGATTCGAAATCTACTATTCTGTGATATTCTAGAATACTTACATTTAATGCGGGAAGAGCAAGTTTAGGTGGAGGTGCTTCGTCTCCATCATCTTTATTCGCCTTGGAATTCCGCCTCAACTCTTCCGCTTTTTTCCGAAGTTTATCCCGAGTTTCCACAGCGGGCTCGAGGTACTGCAACAAGCAAAGGAGTGGAAAACATGTAATTTTTCCGCGGAGTCCGAACACGGAAACCGATCGGGTCTATTAGTGTGTATGCAGTGGCGCAAAAGCTTTAAATTTTTTTCAGAGGATCTTTGACGTCAGTGAGTAATTTTTTGGGTAGATGACGTCACATCGATTGTCGGAAAGTTGTGACGTCACAATACGGTTGCTGCCTTTCGACTGAGGCAGCCTTAAAACGCCATCGTTTCCCTAACTGTTGCAACAGCATTTAGGAAAAATGCTGAAATCTGTTTGTTTTCAATAGAAAGTACCAATCAAGTTTATTTACAATATTTTCATTTTGAAGTCATAAATCTTTCATTTTCCTAAATTTTCTGATAACAACTGATATCCATTCTTATGTTTTGATACAAGTTTTTGATTGATAGAGATGAACTGGGGTCAGAACGTATTTCCAAACATATACGCATGCCGCAAACCCAAATGCAGTGGTTCCTATTTACCCAAATTACCCATTTCTGTTTAAATCGAATGTCCATTTCCTACAATTTTCCAAAATCCTAAATCTCTATGGTGCTATTTCGGCCATGCAGTAAATTCTCCACCTGCTGCCGTCTAATTACCAACACTCATAAGATCTACTGATCTAATCCAATAGATATACTGAAATGTAAAACAGTGACAATATTATGAAGGTAATTTTTTACCACTTGTCAAAAGGCCTAAATGCAAATTTTGTGCTTGTTTTTATTTTGTAGTTATTGACTTAGGTAGATCTGGCGATCCCATATTGCAGGTTGCTTAATATAATTTTGTGTCAGTTATACAATTTTGACTCAGCGATATCACCTGGCCTTTATATTTGGAGCTAGACAGGGTTCGAATCCCACCACAGACAGAGCTATCTATCTTTTCGAAAGGGTTGGATTTGACGTCATGTTTTATGAAGGCTTAAATCTACGCGATTCTGAACAGAAAATGAGTTGAGTTGAGTTTATTTCGCTTGGTGAAAGAAATCATAGCGACACAATAGCACTAAATCAATTATCAGGCCGGAAATAGCTGCGCAACGTTGGAACGTTATCAAGGTTGATCGCGCTGCAGCTACACCGTCATTACAAAGCGTTATGTGGCGGGGGCTCATAAGAGAGTGAGTTTTAGCTCATTGTGACAAATTCGACTGGGGGCGTTGGTGGGACCAACCGAGGGGGCTCCTATACTGCCACTCGCTTTAGGGAAAATAGACTGGGGTTCGTCAGCAAAAGAAAACTGCCGAAAGAAACCCTGGCGGAAACGCGATTTTGAACAGAAAAAACTTACCTTGAAATGATACTTGATCCAGTAATTCCTACTTCTGACGTCAACGTCTGAAGTTTCTTTGCATCTGTTGAGCAGGGCCTGGGACAAAAATGTATTCGTTGAGGTAACCGCCACTAAATGCAATTACTCTGTAAAGCAGATTCTCTGCAGCAAGAAAGGTTAGAATGTAGACGATTATCAAACCAGAAAAATGCAAATCATGGTTGTTGTATAAAATTATTATAACATGCGAAATAACAATAAAAAACTTTTTTTGATTGTTTATGTCCTTCATGTGAAAAGTGATTTAAACTACAATGGTTAAAATTTTTTGTATTAGATTAGACTAATTTTTTTATTAGACTCATTTAACCGATAATACGGCAAGAAACGTTCATTAACATTCAGTATTCTGTTGGATAATAATTAAAAAAAATGCTTTCATTATATGTATCGCGACGACGGAGTCAAAGTTTTGTCAGAAAAGCGTGTGCTCATTGAATTAAGTTTATTTCGCTTGGCGAAAGAAAACTTAGCGACACAGCAGCATTTAAACAATCACCAGGCCGGAAATAGCTGCCCAACGTTAGAACGTTATGAGGCGCAAAAAATCAGGGCCACAGTTGATGGATAAAGGTCGAATGCGCTGCAGCTACACCGTCTTTACAAAGCGTTATGTGGCGGGGGCTGACAAGAGAGTTGTGGCGCATTATGAGAAATTCGATTAGGGAGAAAGTGTTGTCGGAACCAGCCGAGAGTGCTCCTAAGAGGTCGCATCGTGTCAGTTTACAAGTTATGTCAAAATCTTAATAGCTGCGCACGTCATGTTGATGACGTCACTGCTTAATGTTTCTGCGTGAAAACTGTAAGATCTGGTTTATACGTGCCTACTGTAGCTCGTTTGCTGCATTGACGCCTATGCTAGAGTGTGACACAATACTCACCACACATACGTCTGGAAGATATTGAATGAGCAGCATAATTGGGATCATCACTTGCTGTTCATGTTCGTAAAACGTGCTCATGGCTTCTTCCCATCTGTTGTGCTGTAAACAAATGATAATACATTTAAGGATCTTATGGTTGGGCAAAGTTGCAAGCGTGGTGGTTCAATGAACAATGCTTAACCTTGGGCCGTCTGCGTTTAGGCTATCTGCTGGTAAAAACTATTTGTTGCGTTAGAGCAGTATGCATTTTTTGAAAACTTAACGGCATATGCGTAGTTAAATAGCGTGAGAGCAGAAAAGGAGAAAAGTAAAAAAATAATTTTTCGTTTCGTTTCCGAACCCCGCAAGACTTTTCACTTGTTATACAAACATTATAGGTGCAAATAGCTAGCAATCACACCAAAAACGACGAACTTATGGTAGATGCACCAACAGTGGTGTAATGCACGATTATAAAACGGCTTACGGAAACTCAGAGATCATAAAAATAAAACTTTGTTGATGATAGTACACGCACAAGATTAGAATTACCTGAACTATTGCCATGGCCACGTCGCGATTCTGGTTGACGATGGCTTCAGTAAAACACGTCCCTCCGTCGTTGTTGCGCAGGAACGTTGCATCCAAGTCCAACAGAACTTCAACCGCACTTACGTGCCCCATTTTGGCGGCTAGGTGGAGAGCCGTATTCTGATGCAAAAACAAGAGATTCCAGATAAATGTGTAGAAGATAAATGCAGTGTTTTATGTGATGAATCACTTTGTAGAAATATTTTATGACAATAAAATTACAAATAATGGATGTTTTAATCTGGAATCTGCCAAGAAGCTTGTAAGTAGGTCAGTAAGTTCGTTTAATAAATCATTTTCTAAAGTCACGTTTACAAAATAAAAAAATCCTAAACTGAGAACAAATCAAGTGATAAAAGATGTTGACTTAAGTGAAGTCAATTGCCTTGTAGTGGGGACTTAAGATTCTAGTAAGGTTAATTACGAACAAAATACATGCGCATACTTGTTACTGGGATCTGTCTTGAAGCTTTTATGCAGGCCAACGTTAACAACTCACTCATATGTGAATCACAGTACGCCAGGCCTGCAAGGGGCTTTACGCCGAATCATGGTCGGCCTTCCAAACATTTTTATTCAGAAAGGCGTGGGATAAACAAATCTAGCCTGCGGCGGGATTCGAAGCCAGGTCCGGAGCCTATCCGGGGCTGGCTCTCTACCAACTGAGCTACGCAGGCTCGTCAATAATCGAATCACAGACACCGCTCCCTCCCGCATATGTAAGCTTCTAGTGTGGATCAATAAATCGCACTTGAATTTGAGACCTCTGATTGAAAGTTTTTAAAACGCCAAACGCCTATAACAAATAACCCTAAAGCTGAAAAGTGTTTTTCATTTAATTATTGTTTTTTTTTAGTTTTTTAAACAGAGTTGCGACGTACCCCGTTTGCCTCCGGTTGGTCGATGAGGTGGTTGTGCGTTTCAATCAGTGTGCGAATAGTCTTGGTGTAACCGCTGGAGGCCGCCACGTGCAGCGGGGACTCCCCTGTGATGTTCCGGTGCAAAATGGCGCCCCTGGCGACGAAAAACATTTTTATCCAAAAAAATGACTTTAAATTTGTGAATGGTTGACGTAGGGAAAGTCCCGTTTTCCCCACCTGTTCATGAGAAGTTGTAGTACTTTTACATGACCGTTCTTGGCTGCAAAGTGGAGTGACGTCATACCGTCTTCGTCTTTTTCATTGATTATATTTGGCCCCTGAAAGTTTATCAAAGGTCAAAGGTCAGAATAAATGCAATTGCAAATACATATTCTACAAACACAATGTCCCATTTCTTTAGAACAGTGAGAAATATTAAATTTTCTTTTTTAGCTCAAATCACTACTTGTAAATAGTTTTAGAAATCTACATGCAAGAAATCTTTTAATTGGGCAAGCTTTTGAAAGTAGGATGTAAATAAAGCGTTTTTTAGACTCGTTAGGAAGCCATAAAGAAAATCTTTGTGATTGTAAATACAGGACATACAAGCAGATATTTGTGGCAATACATATTTTTTTAGAAACTTTAATAGTTTTATTGATTTAGAACGGGCTGGGGCACCTATTTTGTACTGCGGGCCGCATGAATTGCACAACATTACGGACAGGCCTCAGAAAATTTGGATGTTACGTCACAAAAATACCCAAGTGGTTGAATGTGTGTCAATTTTAGGAAATGACGTCATAATACGGTTGAATGTTGAATATTAAATCGCCAATAATGGCAAAGTCGTCTCAAGGGAATACTAACAGATAAACATATAATGGTGTCCGACTTTTGATGCAATGTTTTATACGTTCTGTTGCGGGCGAGTCGCATTATTGACATTTTGAAAGTTGTTTTTCGCCCAACTAGCTTTGAAAACCCTTTAGAAAATCAACCACATTAGCAAACTTTGTTCAGCAAAAAAATACGTACCTGTTCACTATCAAGCAATCTCCTGGCTGCGTTAAACCGCCCATACATGGAGGCAAAATGCAATGGCGACTGTTTTTTGCACGACTTTAGTCTAGCGCTGACTCCCAAACACATCAAGGTCTTCAAACTGGCAAGGTTCCCTTCCTGACAAGCGTAGTGCAATGGGGAGCAACCAGCCGCGTCAGATTCGTGGAGCAATTGTTGGATTTCTGTTTTCTGCAAATATGGAAGTATCGATTTAGTGCAATGATTCTTGGCCCTTCTTCCCACATTGCCCACTTTTGTTCAGACCAAATTTTACCCAAATCGAGTCATCGATAGAATAGCAAAGAGCCGAGCTGCAGACAGTGCAGCTGTTTCGACCTTTAAAGCCTCATCAGTGCAGCTGGTGACAAGACAGTGGCCGTTTAGGCTAGTGTAGCCAAATTACGGCACTCCAGTTTGTTGTGAGTATCAGGCTAAAAAGCCTTACGACGTCATCTGTTCGATGCCACAACTGGGCAAAAACTACAGAGAAACTGGTTCTACAATGGTTAAACAACTGCTTAAAACCAAAGGGATGTCGGCTCGTTGTCACAATATCAATAGAATAGCAAAGAGCCTACTTTAAACGGCCAATGTCCTATCACCAGCTGCACTGATAAGACCTTACAGGTCGAAACAGTGTGCACTGTCCGAGCTCACGATTCATCTATATTTTGCGGGTTTTGCGATACTTGTATAAAACAGTGCTACTTTTAGCCGACAAGTTCATATAATTACCTATCTGCTCCTCTGTCAATATACATACTTTTAATTTTACGGAAAGGTAGGAAACCAGTGAATTGAGCAAATGTTTTAGATTTGATGTAGATGTGAAATTCGAGTTTTTTTTACAAAGAGTTTTGTTTTTCGGAATATTTTTTTACGTAGATTCAAAACTTATTTTTTTTTAAATGTAATTTTCGCTATTTTAAATTAAATTGACTTGTTTACATGAGTACGGTAAAATTAAGTTTATTCGAAAAGTATAAAATTTAGGAAACAATTTCTTAAATCCTATAAGATTTGGATACAAATTATTATTTGAACACATCTCTGGGATTTATCGACCAAGCAAAATCAGCTTTTGATAAAAGACAAGACAATTTGGTGTTGTACCTGAAATATTGTGCGGCACGCTTCCTTCATTTTTTCGTCGGAGATCTTCGTAATGTCGCCGCCTTTCAAAATGACGATGTGCATGATGTTTCGTGCGTCTCGGTCCTGGGGAAACACCCAAAATAGTCATTGTATAAAGCGAAGAATTATATTTCCACTGTAAAGCCGCTAATCCGGTAGCCATTCTTTTAATTTTCCGGCATCTACGTTTTTGTGTCTTTTTTCACTTTTGGTATTCGCTTCATACATTATGATACCATCCTATTACTATTTCTTTAAAAAAACAAACAACCAATACCTCGTCATTTCAGTCAGCACCCGACATTGCCAGACAAGCAGTCAGGGACTCATTTTTGGTAACTGTTTTTTTGTCTTTTATGCATGTTTTAATGTTGTGCTAATAGGTATACGTAATCCAATGTAGTCTACCAGGCCGGCAAGATGCGTTTTACAAATCCCATTCGGCCTTCCAAGCTTTTCTTTTCAGCAAAAAGTGGGCTTGAAAAATCCAGCCTGCCGTGGGATTCGAACCCACGACATAAGCCTATTAAGGACCGGCGCTCTACCAACTGAGCTACTCAGGCAAGCCGATAAGCCTGCCGAAATAAGGAATTTAATGCTGAACATGACAGCTTCTCGCAGAAAACGCCAGATCTAACTGACAAGGCGTGGGTCAGAAAAGTCTACAGTGAAGTGGGATTTGAACCCACGATCGAAAGTTTTGAAGACCAACTATAATCAGATGTGACTTATTTTGCGGGGCTGACGTACTATGGCTTATGCATTACCGTTTGCATTCAGAGCAGATCCCAGTATAGAATATGCGCAATCGTAAAATTCATATTTTATGCACACCACTGTGCTACATAAAGAAACTTGACCGGAGTGCAAAATAATAGTCATTAGTAATCTCGAATTGAGTTGAGTGTTGAGTGAAATTTGGAGATTTTATATAAATACTTATTCGAATAGAAACAAAAACCTTGACTAGAGTGTTTGCTCCCAGCTGGATGAGGACTCGTACGCTCTGCCAGCACTCCCTAGACGCAGCCACGAGAAGAGGAGTGCGATCCTCTGAATCCGCAACATCCAAATCTGCTCCGTGCTCCACGAGAAATTTAATGACTTGAGGGTGATTGAACATAGCTGCTCTGAGGAATTGAAGCAAAAAATATATATTTTGAATTGCTGTGCAGCAAAGACTTGTAGGTCGTATGCCTTAGAGTAGTTTTTTGTTGCTGTTGTTTATTACATTTTTATCATCAAGGACTAAACAACGCCTGAATGCGTTATGTCGGTCGTCGAGCCGCCTGCCTCATTGTAGTTCTGTTGGATATTTTTTTCGACTTTTATTAAGGTTGGTGACTTCAATTTCAGTCAACCCATCGGGTCCTACTGGGTTGGAGCAATGCCGCTTAAGTTCCTTGCTCAGGGAAACACAAGCGACCGAGACGGGATCTGAACCAATATCCTTGCGAGAACAAAGCTACTACTCGCACATCTTGGCGGCGTTATTTAGCCAAGCGAGTCACATTTTTTATCGTAGGGCCTTTCGGGTGCATTGTCTTTATAACTTTTGTTTTTCTGTCGAACCCCACCCTCTCTCCTTAGCACGGGTGGTTAGCTTCTAAGGCCCCCTTGACTGGTTCCACCAAGGTCACCCCCCCAGGCGTGTTTCTCATGTTGCGACAAACTCACTCTCACTGGTTTGCCCCGTCACATAACGCCCTATAATGACGGTGTAGCTGTAGCGCGTTCGACCTTGATCCACCAATTGTGCCCTTAACATTTTCGCGCCTCATAACTTTTTAACATTGTGCAACTATTCCCGGCCTATTGATTGATTTAGTGCAATTGTGTCGCTATGTTTTCTTTCGCCAAAAAATAAACTCAACTCAACTCAACTTACTTTAAAACATGATCATTTAAATCCATAAGACCCTTACTTGTGTAATGGTGAATGGTCCATCTTGTCCAACATGTCAAGACTGGCTGCAGCCTGTTCCGGTGCAATTTCGAACATTATTTTAACAATGTCCAGAGTCCCTTGGGCACAGACCATATGCATTGGCGTAGAATCATCGGCTTGTTTCACATCGAGTCGTGCGCCGTGCCTGCAAAGACAGTTTCAATGTTTCGCTATCTGAGCTATGAATCGTGAATTTGAGGCATTGTAACCTATACTGGGTGTACCCGGTCATCATGCCATTTACTAAATGCAATAAAATTGTCAATAAATACAATAAGGAGAAGGAATAGGCTGAAAAAAGGGTTGATATTTAACATACCAAAACGGAATTTTTTTTGGTTGTTTTGGCAAATTACTGCTATTCAATACATGCTTGAAAACTTATGCTCGTTTTGCCTGGCCAAAAAAGCTTCAATTTTCACTTTTAGGAATTGATGTTCATAGAGTTTTTTCTCAAACACGTCATGAATGAGTGGCATGGCGTCACAAAGTAAATTCTTCTGAGATATGACGTAAACATTTGCAAAGTTTAAACACAATTCGTTGTTAAAACTTCTCATCGATTTTGTTTATTCGTCATTTTAACACAAAACAAAACAATTCGCACGTTGGATTTTTTTGGGATTTTACTTGTGACACTTATTACAGACATGTTGTTTGTTTGTTTCATTCCTATCCTCGGAATGGCGTAACAACCTGAATGCGTTATTCGTCATGGAAGAAATACCTGTCTTTTTGCAGTTCTGTTGGATAATTGTTGTTTGATTTATCAATTTTTGGTGAATTTTATTAGGGTCAACCCATTGGGTCCACTGGCTTGGGGCAATATCGGTTTAGTTTCTTGCTCAGGGAAACACAAGCGACCGAGACAGGATTAGGACCCACAACCTTGCGAGCACAAGACAGTCGCGCTAAACCACTCGGCCATATTGGCGTCTAAATTACCAGCAACTAACCTCCATGCAATACAGAAGTATCTTTTTTATGTTTTACTTTCTATTTTTAGTACTTACTCCAGGCAGAGTTTGATGGCCATTAAATTTCCCCCAGTGACTGCTGAGTGAAGTGGACTCGACATTTCTTTATCTCCGTGCGACAGAAGCGCTCCACTTGAGTATCCGTACTTTTGGCAGCGATCCAAAAGAAGTTCCATTACTCTGTAAATTGAAACACAAAAAATGGGTAATTTAAAACGCAAACATGTATTTAAACACGGAAAAATGTACACAAATAGCTAAAAAAAGGAACATTGAAATTTAAATCCATTTTTTTGTCGCAGCTTTTGATTATGCATGTGCATGTAAAATTAAGTGTATAAGTGAAAATGTAAGTGGAGCGTGAAATGGATCATGAGCGATTGTGCCTCAGTAACAGTTTGAGTACGAATGTATTCTAAAATTTTGGAGAAAAAAATATTTTCCAGGTGCAAGTTTTCAAGCAAAATGGGAAAGGATACCGTCAGAATGTGAGTAAAAGTTTACCAGAGAAAAAATACTAAATGCATGAAGGTATGAATACATAAGTAACGAAATACGAGGACTTTGTGTAAGTATGTGTATAAGTTAAGTGATTAAACAATTGAGTATATCTGCAAACTAACATTTGGATGCGTTTGGAGGTCCTGGAATGAGAAAAGATTTGCTTTCAGCGCTATAAGCAAATTTGTCGGAAAAAAATCGTCAGTAAATTCTTGAGTAGGCGATTATGAATCAAATAATTACTTTACATATAATACAGATCAATTAGCCAGTACTCTGTAGTGAAAAAAAGCGAGTGCGTTATGAAAACAGTTTATTGATCACACACGCACACATATATGTTAACTATTATTCTTACTTTCTTGACCCAGACAAAGCGGCTGCATGTAGTGGTTTGTATCCTTGTGAACACGACGTGCAGGGCTTAGCCCCTGCATCTAGAAGTATCTTAAAGGCATCCGCGTGATCTGTTGTGGCTCCTACGTGGAGAGCGGAGATCCCTGCGTTCCCACGAACGTTTAAATCCACCTAATGAACAATTTTATGTTGATATTTTTGGCTCAAAAATGTTAATGTCTGAATAGGAAATACAGGCAGAAACAATTTTTTCTGTTTCGACAAACGCTGTTGTCATCATCAGAAATGCGTTTGTCGACACTTAGAACATGATTTACACACAAGTACTGGATTACCATTTTGTGAAGACTTTTTAAAACCGTGAACGGTGTGCAAAAAATTAGGTATTACTTAATTATGTCAGAAACGCTATGATAATAGATTTCCTAAATGTGGTACAATGAAGAGAAAGTTTCCAAGTGGGAAAGATACAGCGGGCCTTACAACCAAAACGTTTTTGATAGGCACTGATTACGTTTAGGAAAGTTTAAATATACAACACGAAAAAAAACTGCTTTTCTTTCAAATTTAACTCAATGCACCAAAGACCCCAAAATTACTCAACTCAACTCAGGACCCCCCTGAGTTAAAGTCGTGCCTCATCACGTTCTAACGTTGCGCAGCCATTTCCGGCTTGGTGATTGTTCAGTGCAATTGTGTCGCTATGATTTCTTTCACCGAGCGAAATAAACTCAACTCCAGTAACTAGGGTCAGAAAAGCTGGTCATCTTTAAGCTGGGATCATTATAAAAAGTAGAGGGGAGAAAAATAAGAATTGAAGCAAAATTATGCAACATTAGGAGGACAACACCCATGACAACACACGTATCACCAATTTGCATTACCTTCATATCCACCATCGCCGTTAAAGATTGGAGGGAGTTTTTCTGCACCGCTAGATGGAGCCCCGGGTAACCGTTGCTGTTCTTAATCGCGGGGTCGGCACCTTTGCTGAGAAGAACTTTAATGGCGCTGCCGCGATCTTCAAGAATAGCCCAGTGCAGTGGCGTTGACGAAACGTCATCTGTGGCATTTAATACTGCAAAAAAGGTTCAAATTAATGAAAAATATTGTCTTAACTTAAAATAAACTCCAAGTTTAATTTTCGTTGTTGTGTTTTTGAAAGGGTGAGTTTTGTTCAGACATAATTTGCTGTAAAATTAGTGAGTGAGTGAGTGAGTGAGTGAGTGAGTGAGTGAGTGAGTGAGTGAGTGAGTGAGTGAGTGAGTGAGTGAGTGAGTGAGTGAGTGAGTGAGTGAGTGAGTGAGTGAGTGAGTGAGTGAGTGAGTGAGTGAGTGAGTGAGTGAGTGAGTGAGTGAGTGAGTGAGTGAGTGAGTGAGTGAGTGAGTGAGTGAGTGAGTGAGTGAGTGAGTGAGTGAGTGAGTGAGTGAGTGAGTGAGTGAGTGAGTGAGTGAGTGAGTGAGTGAGTGAGTGAGTGAGTGAGTGAGTGAGTGAGTGAGTGAGTGAGTGAGTGAGTGAGTGAGTGAGTGAGTGAGTGAGTGAGTGAGTGAGTGAGTGAGTGAGTGAGTGAGTGAGTGAGTGAGTGAGTGAGTGAGTGAGTGAGTGAGTGAGTGAGTGAGTGAGTGAGTGAGTGAGTGAGTGAGTGAGTGAGTGAGTGAGTGAGTGAGTGAGTGAGTGAGTGAGTGAGTGAGTGAGTGAGTGAGTGAGTGAGTGAGTGAGTGAGTGAGTGAGTGAGTGAGTGAGTGAGTGAGTGAGTGAGTGAGTGAGTGAGTGAGTGAGTGAGTGAGTGAGTGAGTGAGTGAGTGAGTGAGTGAGTGAGTGAGTGAGTGAGTGAGTGAGTGAGTGAGTGAGTGAGTGAGTGAGTGAGTGAGTGAGTGAGTGAGTGAGTGAGTGAGTGAGTGAGTGAGTGAGTGAGTGAGTGAGTGAGTGAGTGAGTGAGTGAGTGAGTGAGTGAGTGAGTGAGTGAGTGAGTGAGTGAGTGAGTGAGTGAGTGAGTGAGTGAGTGAGTGAGTGAGTGAGTGAGTGAGTGAGTGAGTGAGTGAGTGAGTGAGTGAGTGAGTGAGTGAGTGCGTGAGTGCGTGAGTGCGTGAGTGCGTGAGTGCGTGAGTGCGTGAGTGCGTGAGTGCGTGAGTGCGTGAGTGCGTGAGTGCGTACTGTGTGTTAATTGCGTTTTTTATGAATTGAAAGACATGTGTAAAAAGTGACATATAAATAAAGTGACATAAGGACTAATAAATAAAAGCGCTAGCAAAAAATCTATTTTTTTAGTTAACAAATAAGTTATAATGACCGTAACAACTTTTGTAGTATTTTAGTGAAAAAATAGAGTGTTTAAATTGATATTGATGATGGATAGTGAATTAGTTTTTACTAAAGATTTTTTAATGAATAGGTTTTCAAAAACGACAAGATTATTTTCAAGATTGATGTATGGTGTCACTTCTACAGGTTTTTATGCTTAGGCTTTTAAACCGATAGAAAAAAATGAGATTTATAAAATGCATGGTTGGCTATATAACAGATCGCACTTTGCATTTTTAGTGGTGTTTTCAGCACTTTTGCGTTTTTCAAAATGTTATGTCGAAGATTAAGTTTTCAAAAATGATGCGACAAAACTAATACACCACAATGCTTTGCGCTTTTTTAGTGTGTTATTTATCATTAGTGGTTTATAGTACTTTTGCAACAGTTTTGTGGCACTTTTGTGCGGTTTCAGTTTTTACCGTTTTTCTATCTATTTTTACAAAACGAATTTTCGCAAAAAACATGTTTTGTTGTATAACCAGCTTTAGCGGTTTAATGTTTAAAAACAAACAACAAAAACCACGTACAATCTGTTCCACCCGGAAAACTGAGGATATATTCAATCATTTGGATCTGCCCTGCCGCGGCCGCATGGTGGAGCACTGTAGCACCCTTGCGATCGCGCGCCATCAAGCGGTCGGGTTTGGTGTTGCATAACGCTGCAAGTTGCTTCACGTTTCCTTTGGTGGCGAGCTGTGGAAAAAAAATTCTCAAGAAAAATGTTTTTTTTTGTCACAAACATGAAAACCCAAAAAGGCGGTGTTTACAAAACTAAACAGACTGTACGGTTGACGCAAGGGCCTTGTGATCGCCAGGTTATGGGTTCTAATCTTGTCTTGGCTCTTTGCGTTTCATTGAGCAAGAAACTTGAGCAGAATTGTTCAACTAAGTGGAACTCAATTGATTGAAACAAAAAAATTAAGTACCAATACTCCAAAGTTAAAAGTTCAGTAACAATTGTTCGAAAGGAACAGAAAAAAGGCACACAGCTCGATGCAGTACATGTTGTTTGCTGATCAAGCTGCAACAATAACCGAAAAATGCGTTGTTCCTGCCATGGAACAAGAAACAACCCCCTTAAAATGAAATATGTACAGTAAATTCCAATATACTAACATTTTATGCTGTAAAAAGAAAGGCACGACTGCCTCGCAAGGTTATGGGTACTAATCCTGTCTCGTTCGCTTGTGTATCCCTAAGTGTTTACCACCCCTGATCTACAGTTTAGCGGTAACCGATAAGTTGCATCACATTTAAGCCACAAAAAATTGAAACAATGAAATAAAACATTATCTAACTTTACTGCAATGAGGCAGGTAGCTCGAAGGCGACCTCATTGCGAACATAACACATTCAGAAATCGTTCCGCCCACCGAGGATAAAAAAATAATAAATAAATAAATAAGCGTTTTTCCTCCTATTGAGCAGGAAACAAACGCAAACCAATATGTGCAGCAAATTCCATCATACTAACATTTACAACTTCGCAAACTTTGGCTTCATAATCCCGAACAATGGCTCTGTCCAACTCGACAAGGTCTTCCCAATACGGCACAGTCTCGATATTGAAATTATCCGGGTCGTTAGCGGTGTGAGAGAGGGCAAGCAGAAACTTTGTCAACACGGAAGGTTTACGTTGTAAAAAACATGGCTTCTCGAAGGAAAGTTTAATTCCTGGTTCATAATCCGATTTGGTATTGAAACTTTTGGCGTGTCCATTCGACTTCATAAGTTTTATTTTTGTAATTTGTTTCCTTTAGTGCTGGTTTTACTGGCTAAACAGAAGCGCAAAAACGTGGTTTTACCATTTGCAGCACTACATAATGAAGTTTAATTAAAAACATAACTGCTAGAGAATTTGTATGGAGGAAATACATTTCATTGAAAACGTATTTCCTTTTATTCAGAGAAGTAGTTCGAAACCTTTTCATGTTCTTTTGTAACACAGTTAGTGCGTTAAAGGAGAAATGAAAAAAAATCTATACTAAGCAAAAGGGAAATGAAAAAAAGGTTGGGAACCACTGTTTTATTTCATATTTCATATCCTAAATCTAAGTCCATACCTGTCCTGGTTGAAATTTGGGACCAAAAAGAAACATCAAAACGTCTAAATTTTTTTTGTAGTTTTCCCGATGTGAATTTATGTGTTCACTTCAGTTTAATGCAAAATGTTTTGCTCAAAAATACAAACAGCTGAACTTTTCCGCCCTTATTATGGGTACTAAGAATCGATTCGTCTTAAAAACGGAGGACATGTCTGAATAGCAGACAACAGTAGCTCATACAATACCTCTCTTCAAGAAAAAAGCAAATAAATGTGACAATTACCGCACAATTCACAAAGCCACGAATTTGTAAAACGATTCGCCGATAAAGTGAGAGATAAAATAAAGCCTATGGACGACTTTGACTAATCGGTCAATTCAACAGCAATTCAAACAAATTCGTATTTACACACCACAAAATAATATTGATTTTCTCAATTAAATGTCCAGCGCAAAGCAAAGACTATATGTTTGTTCTCCACTCCTTGGTGTGTGCGGATAACGCTACTCAGGAATTTAATTTGGTAATTTGGACCAGTTTTTTATTATTTTAAAGTGTTTAAATATCTTTAGCTGGATCAGTGCTTTTTAAAGTGGGTCCAGGGCCACTAGTGGTCAGCAAAGGTATTTGGAGGTGCACGATAGGCTTGTATTGTTTCTAATAAATTGTATTGTCGCAGTTATAGCTTATAATCTAGATCAGTGGTTCACAATCTTTTTTTGGTGCACTTCCTCGTTTGCTTATTTTGGAACTTTTCATTCCTCCCCTACTAGACACGAAGTGCTATAAAGTAAACAACACTTAACTTAACTTCAAAGTGAAAAATTCTTCACTTAACATAAAATTTTTCCTGGGGAGGAATTCCTCTCCAGTTGGGAATCACTGACTGTTTGGGGGAAAAAATGGTTCAAAACGTGAAATATCGAAATTGAAAATTGAAAAAGTTTGAGAACCTTTGAGTAAGATTTGTGCTTGTATTTACCCCTAATGTAAGCACCAATATCCGGTCAAGCTTTTCTTAAACCCGAAATTATAGTTAACCATGGTTATTCGCTGATAGGACGCATTTTTTAAACCGTAAAAACCATTAAGGCAGTTTTGAGAATGAAAAATCAAAACTAATAGTAACAAAACTATTGTAAGAAAGACACAAACATAGTGACGAAACATATCCCTTTTTGTCAATCATTGCAGTTGACTAAACGAAGCTTGCTTATAAACCCGCTTTCAGCTCATGTTAAAAAGAGGCGATAGACTAAAAACGTTTTATTTTAAAAGTCTATTTGGTCGATAATGAAAAGTCGGTTAAAACGCAAGTCACGGACGACTGAACAAAGCTCGGCCACAACACCTCTTCAGATTACCAGCCTAAATTATCTGAAGATTTGGTAAACGCACAAATTCATTAAAAAATTCCTTCATACAAAAACCAACAAACACTAGAAGTCAATTTCATGACAACTTTTACGGCTGACTGCGTACATTTGGCTCCAAACCAGCTTAAAACGTTCTAGCAGCTGTGAGGCAGGCACACTTTCAGCTGTCTGTGACAATGGTGGAAAGCCAAAACCGTTTCGCAAATAATAGGGCGCATTAATTATTAACAACCGCGATGGTTTGATAAGAAGGTCGTAAAATCGGAAACAGAAACAGAAGGTTAAATACAGGGGGTATAAACATATGGGTAGGGTTAATAAAAGGGGTGTACTGGAAAATGTCCCAATTTTGAGTGTGGGGGTTACGGGGATATTTTGTTTACTGTTGTGTTGACATCGAGTAAAAACAATTAAAAATATTTTCGTGCTTTTCTAAAAGTTTTGGTTGGTGGTTAGCACGGAGGCTAAAAATTACGAAGCATGCCTTTTGGTTTCTATAAAGGCAGCAATAGGACATAAAAAACTTGATTGATATTTTATCACGTCTCGAAACCACACTTTCAATTAATATTTCGATCTGATGATGACATAAAGTATTGGCACTACTATTATAAGTTTTCTCCCGTAGATTTCTTTCATAACAAATTACGACTATTTTGTGAAGCCTCATCACTAAGTTGTTGTAAAATATGCTAAATTTGTTTTGGTCCTTCGAATGCAGTTCAGAAATTTAAAAAGTCAGAGGGATTTTAAATTAAAGAACAAATAGTGTTATTTCAAATCTCAATGAAGGGCGAGGACAAATGTGGCTGAATTAAGGACTGTCCTTCAAAATAAAGGACGGTTGGCAACCCTAGACAGCAAAAAAACGATTTTTAGCTGATTCCCCCCCCCCACACACACACACCCCAACACCCCAGCCCCCTAACCCTATTCTTACGTCAGCCCGGCCTTCACCCCTAGAAGGCTCGCGAGACTTTTAAGGTGTTTACGTTGCTAATCTGACGAGATCTTGGCTTTCCAATGTTTGGGACTCAGACCGCTGCCGTTTTCAAGGCAATATTTCGTAAAATTAATTATGCAATATCTCACTTTTTCCGGCTGCGCAGTAAATTATTGATCCGCAAAAATTTAATTTAGCGCTTTATTTGCTGCTTTGAAAGGTCTTGCAAATTTTCGTCACACGAAAATCGGAAGAATAATACTTAAAGCAGTGGTTCTCAACATTTTGTCCGTAACGGCCACTTTTTGATGCCGAACCTTGGAACAAACTCGACTTTTAAGCCGACGTACAATGTCCACTGTCTTCCGCACACACAAAAAAACAAACAAATGAAACACATAGTTTCAAAAACAATGCGATCCTTTACACAGATATTTTGAAAACTAATAAAAATTACTGTTATTGATTTAGACTTTTTTCAAGGGGGGCGGGACCCACAAATTTCACACCCCGGTTTAATAGTTAGTCATCTGTCACTCGCATCTATAAGTGAGTTGAACAAAACAGCTGTTTTAATGGTAACCGGTTTTAAGTGGTCGCCATTGATATGGGTTTAATGCCACCTAAAGGCCAATACAAAAAAGTTGTTTATGAACAAACCATCAAATCTTTGTCATTATAACCGCTCTGGGGTACTGCAATGTCAGCAGACAAAAACACATCAAAAATCGGAAGCAAAACTAACACTAACAAAAACACTGTAGCAAGTTACGTTCCTACAGCTAAACTAACTACTATTTGTATTGCATTAGCCTTACGTTAGCAACCTACTGTTCATAGCTAACATAGCAACTACTTGGTGTATCATAAACTTGTCCCAGCCATTAGGCCATGATTCAAGCTGCTCTGATACACCAAGGCTTGTACATGTCGTCATGTATGCTTGAGTCATTTCCCGAATTACTATGTCGGTATCCGTTATTGCATTGCTTCTTGCGCGTTTGGTATTGTTTCGCCTGCAGCCGTTAAAGGTTAAGATTTTTTTCTGAGTCAGAGGCTGCGGTAGACAAAGTTGTGGTCGTTGACATTCTTGTGCGGCCTAGATTTGTTGACTCGTAGACGCGATAATGCAAGAACGGTTGATTTACGTATCGACTGCCTTGTGTTCGCCACGTAG